>CM069459.1:54231315-54349872 GCA_035610835.1 Ophiura sarsii | reverse complement strand
CTGGTTTTAATGTATCTTCAGCTCTTCAGGTACATGTATTAGGCAAAGTATCAACTATATCCTGTAGCTCTTCGCCACCGAAATGCAAAAGCAGAGACCGTTATCTCTTTCTGATTCAATGTCATATCCAACCATTGCAAGTTTAAACCGAAGAACCTCTTGTCCATCATACGGAAAGAGACGGCGGTCTGCACGAGGGTCAAATGGTGGTACGAGTGGGCAAATGAATATGAGCCACACGGGAAATGGTTTAGGATTAGTCTTGAACAACACATCAAACAACATATCAAACTGTATATTTAAAGGAACACTCCAATTTTGATATTTTTGAAATTATTTTCACTAGCGGACGCACTAGCTACGCTCGGGTTCTGTTAGATGAGCCAATTAGATTCATGAGATGTAACTTGTGTTCAGTAAATTGCTGGAAAACTTGAGTTCATGAGTTCACATTATGTTTAACATGTTTAATTAACTCATGGCCCTCCAAGCTTTATACAATATATATTTATAAATCTATGGTTATGCCACATTACTTTATTAACCCACTACCTCTGACCCCACCCTCCCCATCCCCACACACACAAAACAGGTTGATTTATCATAACCCTCCCTAAGCCATTTCCCGTGGTTACTTTATTAACACACCCCTCTCAAACCGCATTGCTTCATGAACCCTCGGTCCCGTTGATTGTTTGGCATATGCCAACTTACTTCATTAACCGCCTACCGCCACCTCACTCCCAAAAGGAAAGTAAATAAATCAGGTTGCTTTATTAACCCCCACAAAACACCACTTATACCTCATCACTATATAACCGTAGGCCTATATCCTAAACCATTTCCGTGGTTTTACCTCGACCCGCAACCACATACCCCTAAGTAATAGGCATATAACAATTTCCGTGGCATATATGCGCCATGTGTTGTAGGAGTGCATATAGTGCCGCGGCAATGAGCCCTTGCAAAAAACATGCACGCGACGCGTTACCACGGTTTTGAGCAAATTCGAGCGTTTTGTTGTTGTTTTGGGAGATAATTGTTAGTCACTGGACTATACTTTATTACACTTATTTCCTCTATACCATGCAAAGTAGCGACAACTTTGACCACCATCATCCATCCATCCATCCATCCATCCATCCTCCATCCATCCATCCATCCATCCATCCATCCATCATCCATCATCCATCCATCCATCCATCCATCCATCCATCCATCCATCCATCCATCCATCCACCATCCATCCATCCATCCATCCATCCACCATCCATCCATCCTCCATCCATCCATCCAATCAATCAATCAATCAATCAATCAATCAATCAATCAATCAATCAATCATCAATCAATCAATCATCAATCAATCAATCATCAATCAATCAATCAATCAATCAATCAATCAATCAATCAATCAACCACCAATCATCAATCAATCAATCAATCAATCAATCAATCAATCAATCAATCAATCAATCAATCAATCAATCAATCAATCAATCAATCAATCAATCAATCAATCAATCAATCAATCAATCAATCAATCAATCAATCAATCAAACAGAGTGGGAGAGGGGGTACACCTCTGTATTTTATCCCTTTCTTCTCCTTTTTCTTCTTTCTCTGCTTCTTATTCCTCTTTTTGTTTTTGGCCAGGGACCTGGGGAGGTGTGGGGGGGGGGGGGGGGGGTGCACGTGTCCCCTAGCCCCTGGCTACGCCAATGATCATCTTTATCTTTCAATTATTTAATAAAAGATATTCCCTTTTTCATCTTTTTATTTTTCTAGAATCCACTTGGTATAGAAGATATTTTAATATACGGGGTATTAAAACATTTCATTGTCTAATTCTCTACGATGATTTGTGTATCTCTTTTATTATTCTAGAATGCTCTGATCCACTTGGTATGCAAAATGGATCAATACCCGATGGTAACATTCAAGCATCATCTGAGTATTACTCGAATTCTTGGAAAGCATTCAATGCAAGACTTAATAACAATTGGGCGTGGCGTGCCAACTCCTCAGATACTGCGCCGTGGATTCAGGCAGATATCGGGTATCCAACCAATGTGACTGGTGTGGTGACACAAGGCAGTGGGGCAATTACTGGGTGACAACACTGAAAGTGTCAACATTCCTAACCAACACATCAGACCATATACCTTTGCTACAGGGAGAATAGTGAGGTATGTATAATTTACTAACCAAGCTTCAATTCCATAATATAGTTATGTTTGTGTGAAAAGGTTATGAGATTTAAATGTTTATCTACTGTGGCATGGGAATGGAAATAATTAGTAAAATATGAATACAAAATTGATATTACTGTACATTAATGTTAATAGAGTACGGCGGTATATGGATTGAGACTATATCACCTTCATCATGTTCATGGCATGTACATGTGTATAAATTACTTGGTCGAGTCCGATCTTTATCCATGCTCATTATAGTCAGAGGTGCATGGTGCCGGGTTCACCCGCACTAATGACTGGGTCGACTCATACTCATCCCATCACTGTACCGGCATTGGCTGGCACATACTACTGTTCAAGAATTATAGTGGATACCATACGGTAGTCTCGGTCTCGGACACCACAAAAAAGGGACTCTATCTTCTTGGACAATATTGAATCACAACATAGCCTACTGGTCATTCAGATCTATAATTCAGATCATGACATTTCGACAGTCATGAGCACCTACCTGAAGTTTCAAATGGTCATACTATTGTAGGTCTACAAGTCTGAATGTAAAAACAATATCTCTTTTACCGTAAGCCTGGTCATGACCATGGCATGATTGAAAGCTGGCTCAGTGTTGAAGGTTCGGAAGTAACGCATGGAGTAGCCGGAAACAGTGATAAGTTAGGCCTAAAACTAAAACTAAATGTTTGATTGGCGTAACCCGACGACCTAAATACATCGCCGACCTGAATATTTTTTATTATTTTGAGGGGGAAAAAACAAAAAAAACCACATAAAAACAAACAAACTGAAATCTGAAGTTTGTTATTGTTTAAAACATCAGAAACTTGTACTCATAGAGTCTGTTGGTTTCTATAAATAAAAGAAAAATGTTTAAAGAAAAGGAATATTTGCCGTCTCTTCATTTGTGTGTACTGCTTTCTTTTAAGTGTTCAAAAGTAGATGATTTAAAAATAAATAAATAAATAAAAAAATCCCAACCGACCTACCCTATTTGTTTTGGTCATGTTACGCCAATCAAACTTTTTTGTTTAGGCCTTAGAAGTATCCTATTTGCCAGCTGTAATATTCTAAGGTCGAAAAAGGTATATTAATAATTTTCCTTTTGTTTGTTTTGATCCTAGGTACTCGAAGCCAACACTGACGGCAGCTCAGCGGTTATTGTACTCTTCGACGAATCTGTCACTGCACAAATCGTGCGCATCTACCCTCTGACTAAAAACCGCAGCTACTTTTATATGAGATTTGAATTGTTGGGTTGCAAATATGCAGTGGCGTAAATTTGTTGTTGGCATGGGAGGGGGGGGGGGGGGGTGATTGACCAGTGGCGGCATCAGCATCCATATCTCAGGGGGGAAACGGGGGGAAAGAAAGAACACATTTGGGTGCAAAAATGCGCGAAAAAAAAGGTGTTCTGAATTATACATTTCTATTACGGTGAGGATTATATCTTGCACAACATGCAGGGGCGGGGAGATCATGAGGATTATTACATAGCCCCCCCCCCTCCCCCCCTCCCCCCCCCCCCCCCTCCCCCCCCCCCCCCCCCCCCCCCTAGTCAAAGATTGGGAATTACGTCTATGCAAAGATGCATTCAACAATAGGTTTGTTCCGGTTATAACGGTTAAGGTATGCGTACGAAAAAGTTACGTTTATTAACCGAATGATGGATACATTCAAAACTGATACTAAAGGCCTACACTGGAGTTGATTTCCCAACTCCAGCGATTTTAGGATGAAAAATTAAGTTTCAACAATTGGTGTTTTCTGGAATCATATAATCCAATTTTACATTGAAACCAATGGGGAGTCACAATTTACGGCCTTTCGTGTCCACCGTGAGAGGAGCCATATAGTCCACGTGGGGCTATAGTCTGGCGTCCATAGACATTGAAGGGTGAAACTAGTGTCGTGTGTACAGATGATCGCCCTATACTTTACTGTACAGGCCGGACTACACCTCCAGGGGTCTACAATCATAGAAAAAAAAGGTGTTCGAACACTGACCATTGTTTGCACCGTTTAATTACCCTATAGTACGCATTTTTAGAGTCATGTGAAAATACCAATTTGCATCTGCTAGCCTGAAAGCCCCCTTCAATATACCCCTCCCTCCCCCCACCAATCAATGTTGCTAGGCCACGGGCTGATGTTTGGCAAGTTGGGCGACTCAACATTGATCAGGGGGAAAGGGGGATGACTTTACATTAGGCCTACTAAGTGTTCGAACACTTTTTTCTAACATTGTAGGCATATTTGTACATCGGACATGGGTTCGTTAAAGGTTAATATGTGTACAAAGTCAACCAAATGCGATGAACAGTTAATCACAGATATTTTTGATGCTTACGCAGAGTTGATTTTCCAACTCCAGCAGTTTCAGCATGAAATAATTTAGTTCCAACATTTGATTAATGAATTTCAAGTACATGGATACTTATGTGCGTCAAGTCGTTTGAAGCAATGTGTGCTTCGGACTATATTTGTGATTTGTAAATATGATTGTATAGCGATATACAGGATGATTCAAAAACTGCAATAGTGGATCCAATCCATGTCGTTTTCAAAACAAGTTAAAGTTTGAAACTTTTCAACGTTGCAAGTTATGATTGTTTGTACCAATTTTGTGTACAAATATGAAGTTAATCGGGTTTTTTCGTTTGTCTTTGGTCAACCAAATCTATATGTTTGTCCACGAAACATAGTGCTTTTCAATTGACACTGCACACATTGCTTCTTCACATTTGAATATCTCGCCAGCAAACTTTGAAATAATTTTATACTTATATTTAAATTTAGAAAATTAGAAGCAGTTCATAGCATATAGGTGAAGTAATATGATTATGTTACTCCTAAATGATGCATTGAATTCCAATTATGTCACAAGTTAACTAAAGTTGTCAAACTTGAATGAGAGACGCAGTGAGCGAAGTGTGCGATTATTATGCATTTTTTCGGATGTCTCGTGGACAAACACGTACAACGGGTGCATCGGTAAAAGTGTCACCAAAGACTAACGGAAAATGCTATTGACGGGTTTTTTCACACGAAGTTATCTACAGATATTTTATTCTTATAACGTTAAACATTTTTAAACCTCAACTAATGTTGGAAAACAAGATAGATAGATTCTTTCCACTATCGCAGTAGTTTTTCACTCACTCTGTTAATGCAGTGTTATAATTTCACAGTTATTATTCTGATGTTAATGTTTGATATTTAGGAAATATATTAATGTTGTATTTACCATTGTAGATAAAGAATACTAACTGATCATACCAGATTCCAAAACTCAATTTCATTATTAAAATATTTGTGTTAAAATCAGAATATTTAAAAAAAACTATAGGCCAACTATAGGCCTATGTTTTCTTTTATACTAATAAGAACATTCTTGAAATTGTTAAAATACTAGTTAAATATATTGATCCTGGTAAGGCTTGGTAGTGAGTATTATGTAAATAATTATGTGAGTAATTCGTTATTATAGTATTGCATTATTTTACAGGTCATCCTAAAATGTCTTTAACATTGTTTAAAACAATCAATACAATGCTTAATTTTACGCTTAAAGGTAGAGGGAAAATAAATATATTACTTATGCGTCAAAAAATGCAAAATCTTTAATCCAGTTTTCATATATGTTTTATTAAATAAATGCATGGACCAATTGGGAAGTCTGAAGGACTTAATATGTGTTTTTCAACAACGTAACACTACAGGATGCAACGACTAAATCTATGATCTTATGTTTTGAAAACATGACAGGATTCATGGTCCATTATTTATATCCACAGTCAAATCCTGCTCATTAAATTTAAAACCATTCGGGGTTTTTTGCTCATACATATTTGGGTATTTCTTTAAAAGGCTCAATCAATCGTGTGCATATATATATTCAATCAATCGTGTGCATATATATATTCATAACGGGTGTGAATAAAACTATACAAATAATTTCATGCTCAATATATTCTCTTTTATAAACTTTTTGTGCAAATGTTAGATATTATTGTACAGAAAAGTCAACAAATTGTTTATCACTATTAAATACTATGGATACTTCTTACATTCTAATGGGTATCGTATTTAACACTTTCCACGCGGCAGGCGACGACAGACGATATTCCAAAATTTCACAAATGTTTCACAAATGTCAAAAGTATTAAATGTCATTACCATATTTGGAATCACCATGAGACATGCCTTGAAATAAGTACAAACATCCCTAGTATTGGTTCAGTAATCCTTGAGATTAGACTTTGAAAGTTGGAAAAGGGCTCATACAAATCTGTTTTGTATAATTATGGTAAAACCCATAGCCGCGTGGAAAGTGTTAATTAAATAATAACATAGGCCTATAATGTGTTGGCTTGTATATATATACAAAACTCCAAGCAAGTGTGTCAGATTCTATATATATATTTCACTATTAACGGCATAAATAATTATTTTTGTTATGTTAACATATAATGGCAAACCAAATTGAGATATGTACCCTTAAAATTGCAGAGGGTTAAAGGCATATTATGCGATATTTTCCATGGAATTCCCTCTATCTGTGATTTTTTTCCCTAGAAAGGCATTTTTGTGTCAAATTAAAAATCAGATTTTGAAATAAGTTGTCCTCAGTAACCATGGTAACAGGACAGTTTTTTTGTTTTGTTTTTTTCCCGTTCCAACAATAGGCAATCTTCAGACGACAAGTCTGACGGAAGCTCTCCCGTTTGGGATTGAGCACTTTTATTCAAAAGATAGTCTAACCATGAAATTTTGTCGATATTCATGAATTAATGTTATATAATTATATTTGTAAACATGTATAGCAATATATAGGGTGAATAAAAAACCTACGATAGCGGAAGGAATCCATGTTGTTTTCAAAACCAAGTTAAAGTTTGAAACTTTTTTAAAGCTCCAAGAATGATATATTTGTTACTTATATGAATAATGTTGTGTGCCAACATGAAGTCAATCGCATTTTTTGTTTGTCTTTGGGCAACTGCACATCCCAATTTACTTGTTTGTCAACGAAACATATTGCTTTCAATTGACACTCCACACATTGCATTTTCACATTTGAATATCCCGCTAGCAAACCTTGGAATAATTTCATACTTGTATTCAAATTTAGAAATCATAAGTAGTTCATAGCAGGTAAGTTAAATGTATTATGTTACTAATACGTACCATGTAAACAAGAGAGGAAGCAATAAATACCAATAACGTCACACATTAATTAAAGTTTTAAAATCTGTATGAGATACGCATTGTGCTATTATTAGTATGCATGTTTCGGGTGTCTCGTGGACTAACACGTGATACGGTTGCATCAGTTAAAAGGTTCACCGAAGGCAAACTGAAAATGCTATTGACGTCTTTTTTTCTTACACGAAGTTAAAAACAAATATGTCAGTCTTATAACGTTAAACATTTATCAAACTTCAACTTGGTTTTGAAAACAAGATGGATTCTTTCCACTATTGCAGGGTTTTTACTCACCTGTAAATGCAGTAATATCATTTCACAGTTATTATTGATAATTAATCTAACTTTAATGTTTGATATTTATATTGATGTTGTATTTTCCATTGTATATGAAGAATATTATATGATGAAGAAGCTTAAAAAAGTTCCGAATTCGAAATTTCAATGATCGAGGACATAATATTATAACACCATATAGGCTTTTTAAGATCATACCAGATTTCAATTTCATTATTAAAATAAATGTGTTAGAATGTTAAAATCAGAATATTTCAACAACAAAAACCATAGGCCTACACTAAGAATGTCTTTAAACCGTGTAAAAATATGGATGAAGTATATCTCAAATCATGAATCTGAGTATTAAAACTTGTTATTATGGTATCACATTATTTTACAGGTCGTCCTAAAATGTCTTCAACATTGTTTAAAACGATCGATACAATGCTTAATTTTAAGCTTAGAAGAAAGGTAGCAGAACAAATAAATATATTACTTATGCGTTAAAAAGTTCAAATTCTTTAATCCAGTTTTTCATTAAATAAATGCATGAACAATTAGGAATAGAATATCTGCAATGACTATTCTATGATCTTATATTTTGAAATCATGACAGGATTCATGATCCATTATTTACACCCACAGTCAAATGCTGCTCTTATTTTAGTATAAGTTCTAAAAAAAAACATTCAGGGTTTTTACTCATACATATTTGGGTCTTCTTTTTTTAAATGCTTAAAGGTATATGACCCGATCACTTATTTTGGGCTATGATTTTTTTTCACATCAAGATATTTTGGTATCAGAAGAATCCCCATATTTTTCTCATTATGTCTGTAAAATCTTAGGGGCCAGAAATGTTTCATTTGGAAATTATAGGCTAAAATGTGGTGAATTACTGCCAAAGGTGGTTAACCACCAGCCAGTCTGTGTACTACTCAATGGGCACATGTCTTTTGACCTTGCGCATCTAAAAATAGAACCATTGGAGTTATGCAACTCAAACTTTGGAATGCAACAATTTTAAGGATGGCCTTTCATGTAAAATGGAAAACATCAATTTGAAAATCGGATCATCTACCTTTAATCAATCGTGTGCATATATTTTTTCATACCTGTATGTATAATATAAAACTATATTAATAATTTTATGTTCAATACATTTTCTTTTGTATATTTGTTATCCATATACAAACGTAAGAATATTATTGTAAAGAAAAGTCAACATATTGTTTATCACTATCAAATATTATGGATACTTCTTCTAAGGGGTATCTTATTAACTTTTTCCACGCGGCAGGCGACGACAGACGACATTCCAAAATTTCACAAAATGTCTGGTATTGGTTCAGTAATCCTTTAAATTAGACTTTGAAAGTTGGAAAAGTGTTCTAACAAATCTGTTTTGTATAATGGTAAAATCAATAGCCGCGTTTGGCCTGTATATAATTATACAAAACTCCAAGCAAGTGTGTCAGATTCTATATAATATATTTCACTTTTAACAGCATTAATAATTATTTTGTTATTGTAAACATATTATGCAAACCAATAAAGATATGTACTCTTAATTGCAAAGGGTTATAGGCATATTATGCGATCTTTTTCATGTAATGCCCTCTATCTGTGATTTTTCATAGAAATGCATTTTTGTGTCAAATTAAAAATCAGATTTTGAAATAAGTTGTCCTCAGTGCCAGGACAGTTTATTTTCTGAGTGTTTTCTTTCTTTTCGTTCCGTAAATAGAATTCCATGGTTTTACTCGACACTGTATTAACACCGTTGACAGTGTTTCCGGTTACGACCGCAACTGTACACAAGTAAACACACCCTACGAAATACTTTTTGATGACAGTCGAAACAATTATGTTAACAAATTCCTTAAATTGGAAGCAGATTTCCATTATGATTTAGTAAATTCTTTTTGGTTTTGTTATGGAAAATGCAGTCAAAGTCGATTTATGGGTCCAGGAAAGTCTTTCCTGATGGTCAAACTTAATTATAAGAGAGAAAACAATATGTGTACAAAATAATAAAAGATCACATAATATTGCTTTAAATGATAAAAGGAAGCGTAGAGATGTTTTTAATTATATAAGAGACAAAGGGTTTTCAGAGTATTGTTTGCCTGTCTAACTTGAATCTTTATGAATGAATTTGGAAAAATAGATCGAGGAAAATAAGGCAGCAAATCAAAAATTATTTCTGGTACGATGTATTACATGCATGGGCTAATATATATTATTCATAACCAAATTTGCGACCCAAATTTGGATTATAACTCCTTACTAGCCCGACAAGTCCCTTTACATTCTGTACGTGTGGTATGTTTACTTTGCTATATATCAAGACAAATGACAGTTTACAAATAACAAGGTATGCACGCTCTACTGCATGCATGTCGAGTGAGTTCAAAAGCCCGCGTATTAGCGGGGTTTGTAAAGGATTTTATCGTTACAAACTTCACAAAACGGCCATCTTTGGCACACATATTGGTATGGATATAAAATACAAGAATTTCTCAAGACGCAAAAAAATTGACCCATAATTCGGCTAAAATCTGTATTTTGGGGGAAAAAATAACTTTTTAATGGTTTTACTCTATTATGATCTACAAAGTAATTTCCTGAATGCACAAACAATTTTGAAATTAGTAGACAGTTTTGAAATTAAGAAATTATCAAATGTCCATGTTCAAAAACAATACACATAATAGCAGAATTACATCTTAAACTTGTCGTATCTCGATTTCTATCTCGAGTAAATTAATGTATATTTCAAGACTATTCACATTCAAATTATACAATCATGCCGTACATGTACTGTTAGAGACATTGCTCATGTGTGTAGGACTCGCGTGTGACGTCAAAATAATCTTTAACGACATACTTGAGTTCTGAGGTTCAATTCAGATGCATCGTCTTTTCTAACTTTTGCTGAATCAATCTGCCTCTTGAAATCCGTGATGGCAACTTCTGGTGGGTTATCGATGCTTGCATCGCTACAGGGGGTATAGTATTCGATTCCGGTAGTGTGGGGCTTACCATGGAAGTATCAGGCTCAAGTTTGAATGTAGCCGAGTTCCTGATAATTCCGGGATTATCAAGAGTAATACTTGTCCCATGGAAAGAACCTTTGCAGAAAGATCGTAATCCAAATTGTCTTTTTCTTCAACTACGGGTAAGCCTTTTCGTAGATTAGATGGACATACGACATTAACCATCTCATACTGCTTGCACATAGAGATAGCAAGAGAATTCCCAAGTTGATGTACCCGGTTATACGATATACCAATCCCCTACTTTGCAAATTGACCTACCAGGGTTCTATTTCAAAATTACCGCCAACTCACAAGTTGTCGGTAAACCTGAGAGGACATCATATGCTGCCATTTTTTTGAAATTTGCTATTTTATAAATCCCGTAATTTTGGAGCAAATGTTGAAGTCGAAATACATTAGTTGCTTTTATATTATATATCATCAATGTTTGTACTTCAACTTAAACATTAAAAACAATAACATAATACGCGATGTTTAGCATTTGATTATTATGACTGTTTAGGCTCATTATAACATAGTTTTCCGTATCAACATTTGAAAGGGGTACAGTAAGATTTATGGGCATATGTTATCAAATGTTCCATTTGTTTACCAAGGATATATAAACTGCTAAAAAATGTTCGGAAACTTTGTTCAAGCACAACATTTACAAATATCTCAGGAATTGTTCATTCAATGTTATATATCAGTGTTAAGCTCATGTGTTCATCTTCAAAATTATACCCAATTTAAAGCAATCCCTTGTTCCAATCCTCAGCCACTTGAGAACATGGGTAGGTCACAATCCGAATATGCCAAGATCAACACCATTTCATGCCCTGTTTCATGTTCACTTTGTCGTCTGTTCAATGACCAGTTGTACAGTGTAGAGTGATGCTCTATTGACTTTTGAGTACAAAATAGAGTTGATGTTGGCACATTCAGATAACGACCTATCCATGTTCTCAAGCCAGTGGCTGAGCACTAGAACATGAGATTGCTTCAAATTTGGTACCATTGTAAAGATGAACACGTCAGCTTTTCATTGGTATAACACTAAATGATCATATCCCGAGATATTTGAACATTTTGTGATTGAATTTGAGCAGTTTACATACATATTATATAGGCCTATATATATACAAATAATATGTTTTACCAAAACATGTCTTTTGCCGCCCAAACAGTATTATCGGTATTGTCTGTTTTTCAATTTGGCAAGTTTTATACCTTTCAGAATAAACATTTCTACTTGTAGTTGGTGGTTCATAATCAACAGAAATATATAACTGCTTAGTGTTAAACAAAATCTTCGAAAACAAATTCTTCGAAAACAGAATCAACTCAAATATATGATTTCATTGTTTTTCAACAACAAAACTGGATAGCAATGACTTAATTTTGTTATACCATTTAAATAATAACACTACACGTGTCAATGAACCTTTTCATAATCATCCCGATAACTATACGTCATATCATTATATGTTAACAATAAACAAATGATGACCATAACAATTTGATTTAAATGGTCGAATTTCCCTTTAAAATTAAGACATTTACATCCAAAAATATGATACTTTAGACTTTTTGACAATCTTTTTTTGTTGTAATTTGTTGTAATCGGATGTTTGCCTTGTGAATTAGAGCAGTATGCAAATTGCCCAATGTCATTTGACGATGAGAACGATAAAAATGTAAAAAAACATATATTTTGGCTTAAAAGTATGTTTTTAGGTAAAAATGTTATATAACAATGGACGTAATTTTTGCGTTTTGAGATTTAATTGCACTACACGTATACACAAATAGTTGTTGAACACTTTGGTGATTGAAACCTATTAGTTCATGTATTTTTGAGAATGATAATATTTTTCTTTGTAACTGATTATTTATCTATTATACATTTTCTATTTATTGTTCTAAAATTTTAGAAACATAGCCAAAAAAGGATTCGTCTATATATTATGTAAACTTTATTACACATTAAAGTCTGTAAGAAAACTCGGGCGTAAAATTGTGTTTATCATGTAAAAAACCATAAAAAATAAAATATTTAAATTTAAAAAAATGAAAATAATCTAATATTTACGTTTTTCTACCTTTTTAAAGCTGTTTTAGTATTTATGACACCCGCTTTCTTTTAATTAAAAACTTTTCTGAAGCCTTATCTTTAAAATAAAGCAACTTCTGAAATAATGCGATGTCTGAAACTACCTCTAAACATGAAATAAGAAAAATTGAATTTTTCACCTAAAAACACACATTTTTGGCCTAAAATAAATGTTTGAGAATCTAACAATTCCCTTTTTAATTTCTACATAAATCTACTACATGTTACAATATTTCCACAATATTAAGAAGCGATAGACAAATTGTATCGTATTCAAATAATGAGAATTGTGATGTTGTTATTTTACACCAAAAAAGGACGAAGATTAAAACAAATTGCGTCTTGAGAAAATCTTATTCCATATATTCATGTTAACCTATGTAGCGAATATGGCCGTTTTGTGAAATCTGTAACGATAATGGCATTCTAGGTCCTTTACAAACCGTACTATATACGGCCATGTGTTTTGAACTCGCCACCCTACCCGTTGCATGTCCAGATGTTTACATTTTACACCATCTGAGATTCGAATTAGCATATCGCAATAACTACTTGTTCTAGCCCATAACAAGTATATATTCTTTGAACGGTAATCTCACAAGAAATCTAAATATGCTAATAGAATTTGCATAGGACCTAATGGTAACATGTTTTGATTTTCATATTTTGATTGAAGCATTTTTTTTTATATTCCTATCCCAATCATCATTTGACTGTGCATATTAGTTCCTCATGCAATTTACCCATCAGAACATAATGGTTGTCAAGGGTAACTTGTTGAAATATACTATATCGGGAAGTGAATGAGCACAAACGTTTACATTTCATATTTTATTAGAGTTTACACATAATATGTGTTTGGCTATTCACCCTACCCTGATTTAAACGGCATTTTTGAATTCCCCTATTTGAGAGGTTTCCAAAAATGTATAATTTTGCTATCATCGGTTTAATACTTTTTTTTCTTATAGTTATGTAAAACCGATGAATTAGGGCAAGTTCAATGTGTAGCAAATAGGGATAAAGCCAAGGACAATGCAATCGATTCGTGATTATAATTGTTATGTAATAGTTGACACGTTTGTTGAAACAGAAACTTATAGAATATAAAATAATCTTTAAAATTAGAGCAAAATCATGTTTGTACTATACAGAGATGAGGAGTTATTGTACATTGAACGTAGAACTGGGAACATATTCTCCATAGAGATTGCACACAGCGCCACCGCCACCGCCGCCACCGCCGCCACCCCTGACTTTTGAAATATAATCAATCATATCTCAGTCAAACAGTTATAAAAGTACCTGGTTTATTCACATGTAGCTAGATAAATAGGCTTTCAAATGACACCTAAACCATAGCTCTACCACATTTAGTTGTTGAGTTATTAGAGAGAGATGGATGATTCGTCAGCAAAAATGCAACGCCGCCACCCTTTTTGGGTGGTCAGTTCAAAACACATGGCCATATTATCTCGTGCTTTAACGTCCCAATCGATACTTTTATACGGTGTGCATATTGCATGCGCGCAATCTTGAATTTGTCCAGAATTTGTGACATGAAGGGGTGGGGCTTGAGTCCATCGGTGTCATTGTTAATAGTCTGTTGATCATTGTCGGACAAAAGTACTTACATTGCATCTTGCACAACTACCGAATACTAATTTATTTTACCCATGCTCAAAATTGGTTATGGCAGTAAACTGAAGAAAATAGATTGTTTTCAAAAATAAGCGCTCCGTTAGATCGCATGTGCTTTATTTTGTAACACCCTGTATATAATGTTATTGGCCATATTAAATTTAGTATGTATATCCAGGCAACATTTCTAATTGTAAAATGCTCATTTCATGTGTGTTTTATTTCATTTCATTATCCTTGCTTTCATCAAAATAAAATCAAAAAGTGAAGAAACGCGTGGATTTAGGACTCAACCATACACGTGCATTTCGCTTGTTACACCCTGTATAACATGGTAATTATTGGTCATGTTTGTGTTTGGTGCAATATTATTACAAAACGTCTATTAAAAATTTAGTATGACACTAAATTATGATAACGGTTAACTTTATTTCAGAAATACGTTTTCACATACTTATATTGTTACACATTTTGACCACCCTGTATAAGGTATCCTTTATAACTAAAGACAAAGGTGGCAACATTTTCATTTGTAATACTAGTGTATTCTTTTGAATTATGCAGCTTATTTATCTTCACGGTATGTAAATTACCAGTGAAAATGTTGTATTTTAGTGCATTTATTGATGTTTTCACCCTATATAGTATCTACCCATCCTGTATAATGACCTTGATATTGTCATTGTGAGATTTGGAAATGTGTATGCTTTCAGGAAATGTATACTATTCTTATACTCCTATGTGTAGTTTTAATGCTAAAAATGTTTTAAGCACAATCCATGCGATTTTTCCATTTTAGCATAATATGTCACACAAAGGGGTCCCGACTCGAGGCACAAGACCAGTATTACTGTGTGATCAATATGGCCATTTGAACTCGCCACCCTTCCCGTTGCATGTCCAGATTTTTACAATTTACACCATCTGATATTCGAATTAGCATATCGCAATAACTGCTTGTTCTACCCCATAAAAAGTATATATTTTCTGAACGGCAATCTCACAAAGAATCCAAATATATTATTGAAATTTAGATAGGACCTAATGGTAACTTTGATTAAGAATGTTCAAAAAATATCGATTCTTTTCATATTTTGATTTAAGCTCATTAATGATTTTATACCGATCCCAATCATAATTTTACTGTGCATATTAGTTTGATGAAATACACTATATCGGGAAGTAAATTTAAATTGTATATTTATTAGAGTTTACAAGTAAATGTTTGGGGGTATGCTCCCTATCCTGATTTAAATGGCTTTTTGAATTCCCCTATTTGAGAGCTTTCCAAAAATGTATAATTTTGCTATCATCGGGAGAAAGCCAAGGACAATGCAATCGATTCATGAATACAATTGTAATACTGTATAATAGTTGTCACGTTTATTGAAACAAAATCTTATAGAATATAAAATAATCTATAAATTGAGAGCAAAATCATGTCTGTACCATACAGAGATGAGGAGTAAATTGAACGTAGACTTGGGAACATTTTGTATATTCCCCGTAGAGATTGTACACAGCGCCGCCGCCACCGCTTTGTTCAATGTTTAATTATTTAAGCTTAACAACGTAGTTTCAGGAACGTTGTCTGGACCAGTTTTAAGAAAAAACAAGACGTTTTTGCACGCTTCGCGTGAATTAGTTTCATTGTTTAATTATTCAAGCTTAACAATATTGTTTTTTAGGAACGTTGTCTGGACCATTTTAATGAAAAAACTAGAAGTTTTTGCACGCTTCGCGCGTTCAATGTTTATTATTCAAGCTTAACAACATGGTTTCAGGAACGTTGTCTGGACCATTTGAATGGAAAAAAAACTAGACGTTTTAATTATTCAAGCTTATAAACAACATGGTTTCAGCAATTCAGGAACGTTGTCTGGACCATTTTAGTTAGAAACCAGTGTATAGCCATTTTTTGCGCGCTTCCCGCGAATTGTTTTTCAATGATTATTATTCAAGCTTAGTAACAACATGTTTCAGGAACGTTTTCTGGACCATTTTAGTTAGAAACCTAGACAATTTTGCGCGCTTTGAGCGAATTAGTTTCATTGTTTTATTATTCAAGCTTAAACAAGATGGCTTCAGGAACGTTTTTCTGGACTTTTTTGTGTTAAAATTGCCAATCTGTGCGAGCTTGGTTTCAAGGTTTAATTATTCATGCTTGTATAAAATTGCCAATTTGTGCTCGCTTCGCGCGAATTATGTTCAATGTTTAATTATTCAAGTTTAACAAGATGGTTTCAGGAACGTTTTTAGGGTTTTTGTAAATAGCTAATTTTCAGGAATAATTTTTCAGGAATGTCACATGTCAAATAGGCCTAGATATGAAACATGGGGTCACTCAAGCGTGACAAACTTCTTTTACTTTATGATGAAAACAAATTACATTTTGTCAAAAGGGTAAAACTGCCATGTCTTCTGCACAAAAGTGTATTTTCAGTTTGATAAGTCCATGCGCAATGTTACAATGTATTCATGATGAGCTAAAATCAAAATACATGGAAGGTTTATATGTCAAGGATGAAGAAAAAACAACTGATATAATTCTTTGATTTTCATACGAAAAATGAATGAACTTTGGGCATCGATGGGTACAGTAGTAATCATTTTGGGACAGCCTGTGCGTATGTATAGTGAGTACAGGGTGTCCCAAAAGTTTCGAAACCATTTAAAGATTTGTAACTCGCAATACCATAACATTGTTTGATTTGCTGAACGCCCTGTTATAAAGTCACCGTTTATTTAAAATCCTTGACATTATTCAGCTTATTATACAATGCTTACAGTTGGGGGAACTTTCGTCTGTATTTTAGCGACACAGATAGCTGTTATTGTATGTTTGGTACCAAAATAAATCTACAAGTCTTCTCTATCCAAAGACACTTCTCTAGGAGCGCATTTTTTGTTTGTTCATAAAACTGTTTAGTTTTTAAAATGTTGACCAAAAAGTGTCAACAAATTGATTTTTTTAACCTAAAAAATTCAAATAAAATTGCGCTCCTAGAGAAATGTCTTTAGATGCTTTTAGTGTAATTGCGGCATTTTTTACCAAAAACTTATTTTGTTACGGTGTCCGGAAAAAAATTGGTCAATATTGTACAATTTTTTTTTTTTTTAGTGACAATTGATGGATTCTCTGACTCATTTCCTTTCCAATAATGTATACTTTTATAAACATCACATTAATAGTTCAAAAGTTTCAGCGCTTGATAAACTTCATGTCGAAAGGGTTAACACCCATATCCATCTCTTCTTAGCGAGGATTGTCTTATAACCAATTGTTGCGCGCTTTGAGCGAATTAGTTTCGGTCTTATTATTCAAACTTAAAAAGATGGCTTCAGGAACGTTTTTTTAGACCTTTTTATATTTTCCGCTCAATATGGCTTCAGAAACGTTTTTCTGGACCATTTTAAAGTGTTATACAATAACCAATTTTTGCGCGCTACGCGTGAATTAGTTTCAATGTTTTATTATTCAAGCGTTAGGCCTACAAGATGGCTTTAGGAACTTTTTTCTAGACATTTTTATTTTATAGCCAATTCTTTTCGCGCTACACGCGAATTAGCGAATTGACGTTGTTACACGCGAATTAGCGAATTGACGTCGCTACACGCTAATTAGCAAATTGACGTCGTGTCGGTTGAGATTGGCACTGTCGGTTCATTTGACCAGAGGAATCATGGATTTATGATTGTCAAAAGTACACATATGAAAAAAATTCTCGCGCTACGCGCGCATAACAGTCACCTAAATGCAATATTCGTTGGTACAAGCTTGTTTACAGCCAAAATGTACCTTAATCGTGCCAAAAGTAGGTGTAAAGTCAAAAGATTTCGCGCGCTACGCGCGCGTGTCTTCACTCAAAACAATCTTGTCGGTTCATTTTCACTTCTCGCCCCCCCCCCAATATGAATAACCTGGCTACGTCACTGTTCAGGAACGTTTTTCTGGACCATTTTAGTGTTACAATAGCCAGTTTACGCGCGAAGTATTTTCAATGTCTTATTATTCAAGCCAGGATGGGTTCAGGAACGTTTTTCAGGACATTTTTTATTTTTACAATAGCCAAATTGTTAGCGCTATGCGCGAATTGTTTTCAAAGTTTTATTAATCAAGATTAATAGGATGGCTTCAGAAAGGTTTTTGTGGACCTTTGCGCGATGGCCATGTTGTTATATAAAATTTTGAAACCTAATTCGCGCGGAACGTTTTTCGGGACCAATTCATTTAAAAACTGAAACCGTCTCACATAACCCCTACCGCAAAAACGTGCTCGCTCGCGCCGCTTACCTAATGATTAAAGGGGCACTAAGAGATGTGTTGGAGACTGCGCCCTCAATTATGATAACAACTGGGATTAGTATATTTTTATAATTGTATTACATGTATGAACTTACACCTATAAGGATTAAGAAAAATCAGCCCTCTTTGTACAATAAATCGTCGATTCAAAAATGCTCGTATATCAGCCGCGACGAGCATTTTACGTCCGACAGTATTCCCCTGCAGTACACGTGATACATAACGCGAACCATATTTTCATAGAGGGCGTTTTTCAATAAATAGCGATGATATTGTTTTAATCAAGTTTTGCTGTGTTTTTGTTAGTAGAAACAACAATAATGGCAATTTTTTAATGTTCATCTTGAATTCTGAAGTAAATTTTTAAACATTTAAAGTTTTCAACACCACTTAATGTCCCTTTAACATAGCCTATAGCCTATAGCCTATAGCCTATAGCCTATACACCTTTCCAGATAATCTGCTCAGTTCCTTGATACATTCTTCAAGAGGATCAGGTAAAGTTCACATTAAGAAAGTGAGCTTGGATAACAATAGGTTTTGATATGTTTAATTTTCAATAGTGTGAAGTTTCTTAATCTTGACCATTCATAAATTAGTTTTCTTATAAGAGATTCCATGACATGTTCAGTTCAAATTTACCATACTCTCGACATTAGTTGAGAATACAATTCTGAGAGCTTTAAAATTGTCCTCTGCATTAATACTCCAGCCCATTTAACTGGGATTTCATTATATTGTATTTAGACTCACCTTTTCTGAGCCTATTTTAATATTAAAATATTAAAATATTATCCAAACTGCTTTAACAAATCTAACATCTCATGGATTTGGCAGAACCATCAAGGAAGAGAACGGTATCATCAGCATCGCATCCATATTGAGAAAAACGATATTCCCTATCCGCTAGTAAAACCCCTTTAATATTTTTATTTGTACGATAATAGTTATATACCTACGTAATTCTTATTTCATGATTTAGTCATTTCGATGCAGATGACATCAAAATTATTAGCACTCACATGTCATGATATTGCTTCATGAACAATATTTCTATCATTCAACCCTTTTTCTAATACATTATTACATTTCATGGTTTCTAAAATCTATCAACTGTAAACAATATTTTTTTCCAAATTTCATTTTTCTCGGCAATCTCTCTGCCCTTTTACACTTTGAAGCATTTTTTTGGTAAATGGTACAGATTTGACTTTTAGTGCCAACTTTATTTTAATCAAGCATATTTTGAGACAGTATAAAGCATATGAGACAAAACAAACAGCATCTGCAAGGTAATTTAATCGTCTTGAAGTTCCTATAAATGTCAATATTAGTAAATTATTTAATAATCAAAAGTGGCACAATCAGTAATAGTTGATCAAGCATCTCGATTTCACGTGTTAAGCGAATTAATGTTGGTCAGGGCTCACATTCTGATTCATCATGAAATACAATTTAAAGACAAAAATACAATTTAAAGATTCAAACATTTGGAAATCTTAAAATGTTAGCCAAAAAGGTTTAAACTTAAGGTGATAAGGCCAATATAATGTTGTGAAGCTAAAAGTTCAATGGTGAGTGAGGACAGGTCAAGCATGAAAAAAAGAATTGGAGCCAATAGCAATTTACCTATTTTGAAAATAAGAAAGTGGCTCCCAAGAATGTTTACAGTATTTTCTGAAACCATCACAATCGATGGGAACCAAAATTAACCCTTAAGGTAGCCTTTTTCGCGATTTCTTTCGGGATGGGGCGGATTTTGTCAAAAGTGAAAAGGACGAGTGCCAAGTGGACCTTTTTACACTAAAAGGAGAGGAAGGGGGCTAACTTGTCAAACACACCCCAACCCTCTTTTGGACTTTGTTGTTGTTGTTAGTGGTGGGTTTTGTTGTTGTTGTTTTTCCCATTTTTTTTTGGGGGGGGGGGGGGGGGGGGGGGAGGGAAGGGGGGGATTTTTGGGGACTTACATCCAACCAAAGGAAATTGTTGAGTGACTTCTGTACTTCTGAGGACCTTATGTCATGTACAGGCTGTCCCAAAATGATTAGTACCCATCGATGACCACATTTGACTAATTCTTTCATCATGAAGATCAATGATAATAAAAGTTGTTTTTTTGTAATCTACTGTAAAATATTGTAACCTTTCGTGAGATTTTTAAATTATTAAAATCGGATCGACGTATCAAACTGACATGTACAATAGGCTATACGCCATTTTGTAAGGGTTGGTGATTTTAAAAATATCCGTCTTCTTCTCTATCCTTTTATTCCCATCTCTCTTTTATAACTGTTGTTATACAGTTAGGCCTAGGTTGTTCAAATAACTAATGATTATTTTAGTTTAAGTCAATTTTGAGGATATAAAAAATAATCGTCACACTTGAGTGATTTCAAACATTGTTTCTATTTGGCTACTTTCAGACTTTTGAAGCAATTAATTTTGAGAACATATTTTATCTCAATCTATATTGACAACCTCTCAACAGTATTTGCATTCATTGGTGCAAGCACATTTTTTTATGTGATAACAAGTAAGTAGATTATCTCTACTTCCTGCCAACCAGTAGCGCAAAAATCACCAACTTGATCATCCAATGTGATAATTAAATCAACAAATACAACTTGCAACCCCCTGATGCCCCCAAATGAAATAATGAAATTACAAACCACCAGGTATACATATGTATACTAAAAAAGGAGTCAGATATGCCCCCCCCCCCCCCCCCACTGATGACATGCCTGTCCCCCCCCCCCCCCCCCCCCCCCCCAAAAAAAAAAATTAAATTAAAACAAATAAATTGAAGACCCTAGTTACGCTACTGATATCGGGGCCGGCCTTGATACTCGTTCGGTACTAGCCATTTTGCTGTACCGCCGGGCCTTCATTGACAAAACCATATTATATTATTAAACTTCATCCAATGTTTAAATTTTACCTTA
Source organism: Ophiura sarsii (assembly GCA_035610835.1). Taxonomy (NCBI): domain Eukaryota; kingdom Metazoa; phylum Echinodermata; class Ophiuroidea; order Amphilepidida; family Ophiuridae; genus Ophiura; species Ophiura sarsii. The sequence goes on along the minus strand of CM069459.1, from coordinate 54,328,132 downwards.
TCCAAAATACAGTCTCATTTGATCAGACTAACAATGTGTCATCACTCATCAGCATGCGCGTGGACGGTTTGTTTGAAACGCTGAGCACGCGCGTTAAGTGCAAGTGACACGCACACAGGCGGCTCCTCTTTGGGAAACACAATCCGGCTGGGCGTGGACATACCATATTTGGTTAACTACATCATTTGTTAAATTGTACATTTGGCAGGTCACCGTTTATTATAATGAGCGCGCTGCGGGGGGTATGGACGTATGCCGAAGGACCCTCGCCTTCGGCTCGGGCCTGTCGGTTCTCGTGTGGGGGCGCTCTATAGCTCACTGGGCGAGGGGACTTCTCGACGGACTACCCTTTTCGGGTGGTGAGTTCAAAACACATAGCAATATCCCTTTCATTCCTGGCCATTCAATTGCCACACACAGCATTTTCTCGTCGCTTGCGTGCGTTGAAAATGCGAATTTCGAAACGTCACTTATCTTTGTTGTTTTGTGGCATGTTTAGTACCAAATTGTTCCGACAAGATTTATCTAAATGTCGATCTAGCTAGTCTGTTAGGACAAACAAAAATCGGAAGACACTCTATTAGGACATAAACAAAGTGTATGACTTTCTTTTGTTGAGCACTTTATATCAATCAGCTGGGTATATCCTACACCTATATGTGGATGTCATAGGCATATTATAAGGGACGAATCGCGATGAATCGACTTCTTAACAGACATGAGACTTTTAAGTCATGCTTTGTAGTTTCTCTGATTAATTGATCAAATGAGGCATGCAGAACCTTTTATGTATAAAGGGTTGAAGAGCACGCTTTACCGTTTTTCCCGTTTACTGATAACCATGACTACGTCTTCTATCCAATCTACAGATCAAGTGGCACATAATACAAATACAATAGTAAATATTGTTTCCATTTTACCAAATCCAGTAGACCTTGGAGCCGATAGGAATATTAATGTATATTACTATATGAAAAAGTGAATTATAACGTACATGATTAGCTGATTGCCCGACGTGATAGCACATAATCATTTCAAGTTGTCATTTGAGTGTGTACATTTATCAAAACTGTAACATTTGCACATTGAAATATATAACTATATTGCATAATGTGCATGCTGCTGGTCATGGTATAGCCATCAGGGAGTAACGTAAAGGATTATTTAACCAAAAGCAGCGGAGCTTATTATACCTACTGTATACTTCACACTTTAGCACCAATCGCACACTATAACAATTACTCTTCTTGGCGCCAGGATTTTGAAATTAATGTGCACAATTTGTACAATGATGCCATGGTGTGATTCCTAAACGCCACCCTTGAGTTACCAACAGAAGGACTAGTGTAATTTATAGTATGACTATCATAAAAACAATGCCTCTGTGAGCCGGTCTGAAGAGGACAATTTTTGTAATGATGGACTTGGTCACGAAATGGCTAGTTCTGCTGGTCATATCTACCGGTAAGTTTTTAATTTGAAACGTAAGGGAGTTTGTGTGAGCCTATATCAGCAATAAAATGGAACGCTTCAGTTGTAATTGTTAGAAAGATTCGAACCCACACACTCCTTTTATTCCTAAACAAGTCAGAAGTATAAAAACTGTTGTTCGTAACAGATATCTTTCGGTATCAGATATCTTTCTCAAAAGCGTCATGAAAATGTCAGGCATGCTTTTAAAAGCCATTGGTACTGCTGAAAAGACCCACAATTTGGTGTTAATTAAAAGAAGAAATAATTTTGAAAATCGACCATTGCGTTATCATTTTACAACCTTAGTAAAGCCCTTTTTAAAGCCAATCCATGGAATGGTCAAACTAAATCAATCGTTGATGTATTTGAATGAAGCGCACTTTCTATCACTTCAGATGGTGTTTTTCTGTTTTACTTGAGTTCAGGCTTTCTAATCACTCAAAATTCCAGTTTTTATGTGAAGTTTTTGTTCAAAAATCATGTGAATTTTCAGGTTTTCAACAGTTTCATTGATTCCATGTGGCATCTCTTACAGAGAATGACAAATACTGTGTTTGTGCAAAGCCCCCGTCCAAAAATATGATCGGGTGCAACGGGACGAGTGGAGTGCAAATACCCCGGCAAATACGGCGGTGAATGGTTCCATTTGGTGGCAGTGTGTGGGCTTGACGAAAAAGATGATTTATATTGCACAACACAATGACAAGAAATTGTACACGATGACAACATATATGACACACAAAACACAAAGAATTGTACACCCCAACGCAAATATAAATGTTCAAAGATCTTCATTTTGTTATTTTGTATGCCATTCAAACTCCTCCATTCTGTTCAGAAAAGGTGACCTTAGCTGCTCCTTTATTATTATTCATAACAACCTCTAAATTCCCCGGCCAAATTCCAATATTTTTGGTGAAAAAGCCCCAATTGTTCAAAAACAAAATACACTTTTCGGCCGATATCTCACCTAAAAACACGGATGGATCAAACATCCAATCTGCCCACTAACACAAATGCCGCCCACTCCATCCTACTTATTCCAAGCACCATCCTTTTCCCAGCTTCTTCATTATTTCTTTTACGAAACGCTTGTATTTTTGAAACACCCAAGACAAAAAATATTAATGATAATGCATTCTAAGTAAAATATCTGAGACTTTCATGCTTTAGCTTTAATAATCATCAGACTCCGAGTTCTGAAAAAAAAAATGAAAAAGCTTTTAGGCTATTATTTAGTATTTTAATTGTAAATTTAACCAAGGAGTTATTAACTATGATAACTCCTTGATTTAACTACAGTATTTTAAAATCTAAAAATGGTTATCTGAAACCAGGAAAGGTGAGAAGAGACTTCTCACCTTTCCTGCTGAAACTAAAGGCCTTCATCTGTAATGCTTCCACATTTCCTGAAATTAAATTCTGCTTTTTATCGGAGGAATTTAAAATGTTCCGATATTGAACTCGATGTGCAAAATCTTAATTAACTTTGCCATACGGTATCATACGGTCGCCATCTGTGCATCGAAATGCAGCTAAAAACATCGTGTTCACGTTAATTTCTAACATTATGTGCGACTATTTTGATAAATAACAAGAAACTAATTATTTTTTGGTTGAAAAATACAAAAATATCGGTAAAACAGCAACTTATCAATCGAAAATCGCACTACAATAATGTTGGTATCGTACGAAAGCTGTTGAATTCAATAATTTGAAAACAACAGTTTCGTAAACGAAAACTACTCAAGCGAGATGCAAAGAAGATGAGAACGAGACTTGTTTGTATGCGGAAGTGATTTAGTTCAGCGGTTTCCTCACGAATTGCCTCATTAGCATATCGATCTTGTGACGTACTAAGAGGATTTCCAGGGACAGACCTCGGTTGAAAGGGGACCGTCGACCGTGGTAATACAGACGCGTGAAGTGGAGTGTCTATTGTCTGTTGAAAAGAAGCACTTGCCACTATCGACTTTTATTCCTAGTGCCTCCTTCGGTTAACTATGATAACTCCTTGTTTTTGACCAACATTTTATCGAAAGCCACCTCTTCATTTCCAATCAATATTTTGCAAGAAAGAAGTGGAGCATATACTGATATTTTCTTGATTTAAGTAGAGGGTCAGAAGTCACAAACTGGTCCCAAAAAATGTTTCACTTCTAATAATGTTGAGAAATGCACCAATTCTGATTAAACGGGACAGAACTTCAGTTTTACATACTTAATGACCCACAAATTATATATTGTTGGAAAGCTTATGATTCAAGGTTTTTCATTTTTGCAAAAAAGAATCAAATTATACAGGGTGTGTAAAATGTTTACAGGGTGGAACATAAACAAAGTTGATAGTTTTTGCTCCTCACAAAATATTTTGATATTTTGTACAATTAGGGTTTAGCTAAAGATAGTCACCAAAATCAGAACAAACGCAGAAGGTGCTACCAAATTTGCTAAGAACCACTTGCCCAAAATGTACACAGGAAAAGTACAGGGTGTCTAAAATTATGATGAAATAATGAATAAAATAAAGGTTTGTATATTATAATATTCTATGAAATTTAGTTAGCATGGACTATTTAATTTAAAAGAAAATGGTTATCAAAATGAACTACATGAATATCGTTAAAGTTCCTTTTATTTTGAATACAGGGTGGTCCAAAATAGTTCTAAATAGCAAATTTTTCATGAATCTATGAACAATTCTGTGAAGAAACACTTCTGGCTTTTTTAGTTTAATGTTTTACTACCCAGGGTAGAAAAGGACCGAAGAGTCACACAAATGAAATAGAGAGACTGCGATTTGGCCATTGTTTAATCAATAAAATGAATAAAACTGTGTATTTTTTACATTAAAACACTCCCTGAATTGAACATCATATTCTAGTAGAGAATGTCTAGATAACAATTCAATATTATTATTCATAGTAGCAGGCACATGTTATTAACACATATAAGAAGTTTGAACACTTTCCTATGTATACTTTTAAAATGGCATCAATTTCAAAAGTTCTAGTTTTCCGCTATTTTGTGTAGAAATCTATGGGCGCCACATTCACCGGCCCCACCCTTGACTCACTCGACGTTTAGATTGATAACTTCACTGTTGCTAAACATGTGGCTTTAATCCTTTTTTTATTCGGTAGCTGGATACATTTGTCTTCAATATGATACCAAAAATGTTATGTTTTTTTGACAACGGCCCCACCTTATTTGATATACCTATTAGTGACCTGTGACCAGAGATGGTTTAAAAGCTCGAACAGGGGGAGTCTGGGGTGGATGTGCCCCCTCAGAATTGAATTTTCTTTAAATTTACGAACTCATTTGGTGCAATCTGGTGTATACTTTTGACCAACATTTTATTGAAAAGCCACCTCTTCATTTCCAAAAAAATATTTTGTTTTTTATCAATGCAATTAAGACGTTGACCATAAACTGATATTTTCTTGATTTAAGTATAAAAGCGCGGACAGGGGGGAGTCTGAGGGGGAGTCTGTGCCCCCCCCCCTCATAATTTGATTATTTTCTCGGTTTTCGAACCCATTTGGTACGTGCGATTTGGTGTGTACTTTTGACCGATATTTTATTGAAAAGCAATCACTTCATTTGCAATCAATATTGGCTTTTAATATAGGCCTATGCCAGAAAGAAATTGTGTATACTGATATATCGAGGGCTCAGAAACAAAAGGCCTTATATCCATTTTGATCATTTTGAGAAAAAGCCTATTGAAGATTTTTTAACACTTTGGGGAGATAGAGATGCGACCTTGTGATACTGGCTATTACTTTGAAAGGGGTTGTGTTATGGAGATAGGCTGTGTGTTCCGGGAAATATAATTTCTTTCTGAACATTTTGATACCAAAATCTCATTTTTGAAAAAATGGAGATGAGGCCTTTTGTTTATGAGCCTTCGATATACATTATATATTCTTGATTTAAAATTGTTGTGTTGAAAAAGCTCTAGGTTTAAAAAAGCATCGATAGTTATTATACTAGTTACCTAAAAAATATCAGATTTATCGTCAACGTACGCGTATATATCCGGACCGTCGTCCAATAACTCCAAACGTTCTTATGTCCCTCGCATGCCTCCCCCATCTTTTAGTACCCCACCCTTTTCTTTTCTTTTTCGTTTGTCCCCTCTTCTTACTAACTATTTCCCTTTTTTTCTTTCTTTTTTCTTCTTTTTCTTTTCCCCTTTTTTTCTTTATCTTTTTAAAATTTAAAAAAAATCCATTTACATAAAGGAAAGAAATAAAAGATGATCTGCTCATGGTTAAAAAAAAAGAAGATGACCTGCACAGGGTTAAAAAAAAAGATGATCTACTCATGGTAAAAAAATAAAAGATGACCTGCTCATGGTAAACACATATATATATCACCTCTACTCAATGGGCAAAAATATCAAGCGCTACTTTACCAAAATGCCTAATCAATGCTTAAAAAAAAAATTACTGTATCAAAACTGGTAAGATACTTGTTTCAAAAAATATCCTCTCTAGACAATGGCATTTTCATCATTTTTATAGTCTGTATCAAAATGATTGTAACCCAACACTTATCCAACAACATCTTGTTTATACTTAGGAACATTTGGGGCTTTGTACATTCTAGCAATTATAAAAGCATCTAAATGTTGCATTTGGATTCGGAATATAGCAGTCCAATAGCAGACAATTGAAACTAATGGGTTTTGAAGATTTTAAACAGCAGCAGGCTTCAATGTTTCATTATTCAAGACAAAAAGTTCAAGAAAGTTTTCCATGACCATTTTAGTTCATGCTGAAATATTTTGCGCGCTTTCCACACATTTTTCTGCAGGTGTCAATATTATAATGGCTCTTGAACGACACCGAATATTCTAAATATTATGTGGAGGACGATTAAAACGTCATACTGTACCATTTTAGTGTAAAAAATCACAATTCACAATTTGTGCGCGCTTCGCGCATATCAGTTCCAATGTTTCAACATTTAAGCTTAACAAGATGGCTTCAGGCAATTTTTCAGGACCGTTATAGTTCATAAACTGAAAATATTTGCGCGCTTCGCGCACATTTTTTATACAGGTTTCAACATTATAATGGATCTCGACCCACCCTAATTCTTCTTGCTTCAGAATGCTGAATCTTTGCCTTAAAAACGCCGAAAACACATGAGCTTCCAGAGCTTCCAAAAAAAATATTGTTTTGCCCCCACCTTGCCCCCCAAATAAATTCAATTTAATTAAAATTAGACAAAATAGACAATTCTAGCATAAAAAAGGCAATTTCTCCGAGCTGTGCGCACATTTTCTTACTAAATTAGGTTAAATTATACCAAATGTTAACCCTTTTAGCATAAAACAGCTAAATTTTGCCCGCAAGCGCGCATTTTCATACCAAATCAGTTAGTATTATACCAAATTTGACAGTTTTAGCATAAAATGGCACACAAAATGTCATTATATCAGAGAATGTTTGTCGGTAAAACACATGCAGATCCTAGTACCACATGTTCATTGCTCAACTACAAAGTTATGAATCTGGCCGTCATTCAAATCTTGGTTGATGGAAGGAAAATAAATCACCTTAAAAAAAATTGTTGCCTCCTTTGGCTTTGAAGAAAAAAAAGTTGCCTCCTTTGGCTTTGAAAAAAAAAAGTTGCCTCCTTTGGCTATGAAAAAAAAAATGTGCCTCTACTGGCCAAAAAGAATGTGCCTCTACTGGCCAAAAAAAATGTGTTAAGCCCTGGTGGTGAAAGAAAAAAAATTCAGCCTAACCCCAACTTCCATGCCCCCCCCCCTTGGATATCTAATGGTGCGTCCCTAAATCGTGCTGCTTCCACATATTGAGTAAGTTAATAATTTAATAACTAATAATATCCAGTAGTTTTGCTTTGTTAACATACCAAAATCCAAGATGGCCGCAAAAAATGGTAAAATTACATAAAATGGCATATATCAACCAACATGTATAATCAGAGTATAGTTTTAACAATGGAATGTATGTTAGACCACTAGAAACTAATATCCAGTATTTTGGCTTTGTTAACATACTTGATAACCAAAGTGGCCGCCAAAATGGCCCCAAAATGGCTATAAGAGTGCATCGCATTCACCAAATACAATTTTGTATTATGTTCTAAACTGCAAAACTATTGCTTTTAATTGTATGAGACCCCCCTCTGTGACAATTTTTATTCGGTATCACTTTCCAAAATGGCTGCCAGATGGTTGAAGTTGATGCTAAATGACCTAAATCAATTGTTTTGTATTGTAAATGACCATACTGTATAATACCAATACTCCAAATCTAATGGGATATAATTTACTATATATCATAAAGCCTTGGGGCTGTAGATCTAGTTTGAGTATTTATAAAATATCCGGATTGCTGGTTAAAATAACTTAAAAGCTGTATTAGTTCATTGTTTAAGTGTTACATTATTAATAAATTATTATATCTATAGCTTTTAATCTACTCAGTAAGCGTATTTGCATACTCTTTAAGATATTATAAAGGATATTGGATACTATCTCTGATTATTATGTTCATTGATAAATTCATACAACTCACGATGTATGAATGGCCATGAATACTGGTTTGGACAACTTTAACTGCTTGTTGATCCTATTGGATGGATTTTTCAATTACTAAGGTAGGTTTTTCAAGTCAATAATTAACACCATAACATCACTGACCGATCTGTTCGGAAAGTTAGATACAGGTATTTAGTTAGTACTGGATGATGTCGAATCAGCTATTTCTGACCATATCAAGATCAATACTGGCCACCTTGGTAATTGTTTTGACCATTTGGAGGTAGTTTTATTGTCCATTTCAGGTAATTCTAATTATATGGGCATTATGATGCCCATCTTAATAACATTACATTGTCAAAATTCATTCACTCATATCGTGTCATGTTACTCATGTACAAATACGTTTACTTGGCGGATTAAAAGATATAGGCTCCTATATATAATAATTTGGTCATTTCTAATGTAACACTAATGATAAACTAATACTGCTTTTCAGTTATTTTAACCTTTTGCAACCTAACGGATATTTTTAAATACTTAAACTAGATATACAGCCCTAGGCTTTATCATAGAAATATAGCGAATGCTGTCCCATAGATTAAGTGGTATTATAGTCATATTAGTATAGGCATTTACAATATTAAAAATCATTTAACATCAACTTAACCATCTGGCAGCCATTTTGAAAAGTCATACATAATCAAAATTGTCAGAGGTGGATCTCATATCAAAAGCAATAGCTTAGCAGTGAATGTACTGCAAAAGTATAGCGCTTTGAGCCCTTTGGAAAAGGCGCTATATAAATACTGATTATTATTATTATAATAATACTCTGATAGACTATTTTTACAACGGCCATTTTGGCAGCCATCTTGGTTTAAAGGTATGTCATTACAAAGCGAACATACTGGATATGAGTTACTAGTGGTCTAAAACGAACATCCCATTGTTAAAACTATACTTTCATTGTACATTTTGGTTGATATTATCCCATTTTATGGAATTTGACTTTTTTTGCAGCCATTTTGGGACCCAATATGGGGCCATTTTGGCAGCCATTTTGGATTTTAAGTATGTTAACAAAGCAAACATATTTGACATGAGTTACTAGTGGTCTAATACTTCCCATTATTACAACTATGTTTTCATCATACATTTTGGATGATATTGTGCAATTTTATGGATTTTTGACCTTCACTTTGGCGGACATTTTGGATTTAAAGTATGTTAACAAAGCAAAAATACTGGATATGACTTTCTAGTGGTCTAAGACATACATGTCATTGTTAAAACTATACTCTGATCATACATTTTGGTTGATATATGGAATTCTATGGAATTTTACCATTTTGGCGGCCATTTTAGTGGCCATCTTGGATTTAGGTATGTTAACAAAGCAAAATTACAGGATATGAGTGTCTTAGGGGTCTAATACATACATCCCACTATTACAACTTTCCTTTCACCACGCATTTTGATTGCTATACGTCATTTTATGAAATTTGACCAGTTTTGGCGGCCATTTTGGACGCCATCTTGAATAACACGAAATTGTTTTTGATAACATCCTGAATATGTTTTAGGACCATGAAAAGAGTCAAGAAAGTTAGTTTGGGGGAGTCCTGGGTGGTGGGGTTGCACGGTAACCCCTGTATTTACCCGACTAATATGGCTAAATATACCCATTATATTGTTATGCAAATTAGCATTCTTTCCCCAACTTCAAATTGTATCGATTTTTAATATAATGTTCGGAAGAGCATTTTGAAACAATTACATCAAAAATGGTTTATGTTGCAATTTTGTCTAGGTACACCCTTTTATTCGGTTACATGTCCTAGGCTACATGGGCAATATCTTTTTAACAGTGTTTATCATAATTCTATCATTTAATATACCTATATACCCTTGAAGCAATGAGCATTATTACCTGGAAAATTATTTGAGCACTCTATCAGCGTGTTTTTACTGAAGAAAAAAAACAGGCATATGACTGCTAACGGATTAAAATCCCCCAGTAAAAACACACCACCACCGGCATTTGCCCGCTCATACCGGTTTATTTCTCCTGGATTTTAGATGCCTTTTATCCTTCGAAACCAAGGATAATAGCGGTTGAATCCGGTTAGGAAAAGCAGTCTTTCGTCAGTATAAACACGCACGGTTCCTGCTCAGCGCGTTTGCCGGTGGAAAAGCGGAAGTGGGCATACGATGCACGATCACCTGACAATTAAATGCAAACAGATGTGTATGACCTTTCGCTGGCATTTATTATAATGAGGTCAGCGGAAGCCGGCAAGTTTGTTTATCGAACTGCAATAAAAACACGTCTCTCACACGAGCAACCGGCTTTTATCCTGCTTTTTATAAGACGGGTAAAAGCCGGTTTGCTTAATAAAAACACGCTGTATGTATTTTATCAATTCTATTTAAAAAATGTGTATCCATATAATTATTATTCTATATCATAACGTTTTTCAGTTTCAGATGGTTGTAATAACCCACTTGGAATGAAAGATGGAAGGATAGAAGACAGCCAGTTAACGTCGTCGAGTGTTTATACCAGTAGTAACAATTATGATACGACTGAAGGGAGATTGGATGGTCAGAGCTGTTGGGCAGCAGGAGAATCTAACCTCGAGCAATGGATACAGGTGGACTTTGATACACAAAAATATGTTGCGGGAATAGTATTACAAGGTAGTCCCTATTCCTATGATAACTGGGTAACCGCATACAAGGTTCAATATGGATTCAATGACAGTTCTAATTGGCAGAATGTTAAGGATGAAAACCAGAATGATATGGTGAGATGAAGTTGATTCGGTGATAAATTCAGTTTTTCCACACAATTACATCAGGCCCCTAAAATAAGTTTGCTGTCAAGCACATACGTGCAGCTGAGATTGGAAAATGTGCAGTAGAAATCCAAAATATGTGCAGTTCAAGTGTTGGCACACAACTCGTAGCATTCAATAATAAAAACTGAAATTGTTCATGAACGCATTAAATGATAAATTCAGAAATATAAATGTGCCTCCTCACCTTTCTGCCATTGAATGCATTGCCCATGAATATGTCATACAGGTAGTGTGTTTTAATGCGAAGAAGCCATACAATTTTGTTGGTGTTGACATTTAGCCTATTGGCAGAAGTTTGTAATATGATTTGTGTAACATTTCTCCAGATACATGTAATGAGAATGTGTACAAAATGATCAGCAAAAATCAAGAGTTACATCTTTGAAGCTTCCATAATAGTTGGTTTTAATTGTGTTTACTGCAAAACAAGCTTTACAAAAAGACACATCTCTAGAATAATCACAAGCACATTTTGGTGTCGATGAAGATCTTTTATGAAGAAAATATGCACATTCTTGGTAATTTTATAGGTTGTGGTAACAATGAAACATCTATGTAGAACTACCGATTGAACCATTACTCAAGTTGTCATAAAAAAGCAACAAAGTATCAGTTTCAATCAATTACTTTCTAATGATTGCCAATAATGTAAACAAACTAAAAAAGAGAAGCAAAACCAGATATAACAATAGGCCTATATATCAAGAGACATAACTAAAAGATACGGTACAATAGTGTATGAAATACATTTTTTACTATTAGTTTCAAAGTCCAGAAGTATAACATAACCTTGGATGATCGGAACTAAACCATGGCTCACACAATAGCAATGGTAATTAAGATCCTACTAAAGAATTTCATATTTATTCTGATCGAGTAACTTATTGAGGATTTAGAGTAATTTTGAAGGAAAAATACAGCTAAAATGGTGTTTTTAATGGACTTATTTTTTTTAAAAATCCACGGCAGGGGGCTCTGCCCCCTTTCAACCCCGCCCATTGCTAATCATATCAAGTTGGACTTCATTTTGTGAAACGATAATTAAAACCAAAACCAAATAATGTGTTGTCTTTCTATTTATAACTACATATGTTAACGTTACCAAACAGAAGAAGTACAAGAATACGAGCGTATGTCAACATTATAACTTACAATTTTAAGTGTTTTTGATTTAGATGAGATTTCAGGAAAAGGATGTTTAATAGTTTAAAAAAAAGGGATTTAGCGGACTAAATTCATAAAATGTCCCATAGCGAAGGGGCTATGCCCCCTCTAAACCCCCGCAGGTGGACAGCCTCCCCCTGGACCCCCGGATACTCGAGTCCCGCGCTCGCAAAATTCAGTTTAAAAAAATCCCCTCCTCTTGAAAATCCTAGATCTGCCCTTAATATCTTGGAACATGTATCATGCGTTGTAAACACATAGGCCTAGTCCTATACAATATTTATATCATCTATAGGGCCTAACTTATGACTTTAGCGAATAATGTGTTTTAGCGGACTAAGTTCAATGTTGGTAAAAGGTAAAAAAGCTTCACAGGGCGTTGGTGTCACAGTTGCCAAAGAAATGTGCAGTCGAGATTGTTACTTCAAGATCCTTATTTTAGGCCGGGGAGGGGGGGGGGGGGGGGGGGGGGCTATGTCACTAGTTTGGCCTATAATATACCTAAGATTAATGACATAATAATGCACTTTTTTCTTCCTAATATTACCATAATAAATATAGGTCATTCAGGGAATTCAGACAGAAATAGTTACGTTACAAGCTTATTCCCGTCTAAGGTTCGGGTAATTCGTATCAGAATACGTCCTACTGAGTGGAACAACCTCATAAGCCTGCGGTTTGAAATACTGGGGTGTGAAGGTAAGATATAATATTGTCATGTGAGTCTCGTAATTGGTATCCAACAGAAGATTCGACACACTTTGGCTCGACTATTCAAATATTTGCCCCCCCCCCCCCCCCAACAAAATTCCTGGATCCGCGCCTGACCATTGCAACAATGCAAGTAGTACCCATGGGAGTATCATGGGCCTTACCGACAACAAATGGAGGCAAAAAAAACAACGAAAACAAGAGTGGAAGAAGGAAAAAAATTGTATTTTTTCTTTCGACCCTTTTAGGGGGGGACTTAAGGATGTTTTTTGTTGAATTTGGTTAGTGCTGTAATTATTGAACCATGACTCAAATGTGTATAAAAGTATACCTTTTTGGAAAGGAAATGGATCAGAGAATCCAAATTTGGCATCAATTTTGACCAAAAATGTTGATTTTTTGAGAAAATCACAAAAAAACACTTTTTTTGACCCAATTTTTTTGAACAAAGCTAACAAACATAATTTTGAGTTAAAAATGCCCAAATCACTTGATGATGATGTTAAGACACTAATGAAGGGACGATTTTTATTTTTTAAACCTAATCCAATATTTTTTGAAATTTTCACAAAAAAGTGTTAAAAAAAAAACGTTTTTTTGGCACTTTTTGGTCAAAATTTTCAAAAATATTAGATTAGGTTTTTAAAAAAAAAAATCGTCCCTTCATTAGTATCTTAACATAATTATAAAGTTATTTTGAAATTGTTGACTGAAAATTATTTTTGTTAGCTTTGTTCAAAAAAATTTGGGTCAAAAAAGTGAATTTTGTGATTTTCTCAAAAAATCTACTTTTTTTGGTCAAAATTGACGCCAAATTTGGATTCTCTGATCCATTTCCTTTCCAAAAATGTATACTTTTATATGCATTTGATTAATAGTTAAATAAATCTTCTTGGTTCAGAATGCTGAATCTTTGCCTTAAAAACGCCGAAAACCATGAGCTTCCAGAGCTTCCAAAAAAAATATTGTTTTGCCCCACCTTGCCCCCTAAATAAATTCAATTTAATTAAAATTAGACAAAATAGACAATTCTAGCATAAAAAAGGCAATTTCTCCGAGCTGTGCGCACATTTTCTTACTAAATTAGGTTAAATTAGACCAAATGTTAACCCTTTTAGCATAAAACAGCTAAATTTTGCCCGCAAGCGCGCATTTTCATACCAAATCAGTTAGTATTATACCAAATTTGACAGTTTTAGCATAAAATGGCACACAAAATGTCATTATATCAGAGAATGTTTGTCGGTAAAACACATGCAGATCCTAGTACCACATGTTCATTGCTCAACTACAAAGTTATGAATCTGGCCGTCATTCAAATCTTGGTTGATGGAAGGAAAATAAATCACCTTAAAAAAAATTGTTGCCTCCTTTGGCTTTGAAGAAAAAAAAGTTGCCTCCTTTGGCTTTGAAAAAAAAAAGTTGCCTCCTTTGGCTATGAAAAAAAAATGTACCTCTACTGGCCAAAAAGAATGTGCCTCTACTGGCCAAAAAAAAATGTGTTAAACCCTGGTGGTGAAAGAAAAAAAATTCAGCCTATCCCCAACTTCCATGCCCCCCCCCCCTTGGATATCTAATGGTGCGTCCCTAAATCGTGCTGCTTCCACATATTGAGTAAGTTAATAATTTAATAACTAATAATATCCAGTAGTTTTGCTTTGTTAACATACCAAAATCCAAAATGGCCGCAAAAAATGGTAAAATTACATAAAATGGCATATATCAACCAACATGTATAATCAGAGTATAGTTTTAACAATGGAATGTATGTTAGACCACTTAGAAACTAATATCCAGTATTTTGGCTTTGTTAACATACTTGATAACCAAAGTGGCCGCCAAAATGGCCCCAAAATGGCTATAAGAGTGCATCGCATTCACCAAATACAATTTTGTATTATGTTCTAAACTGCAAAACTATTGCTTTTAATTGTATGAGACCCCCCTCTGTGACAATTTGTATCGGTATCACTTTCCAAAATGGCTGCCAGATGGTTGAAGTTGATACTAAATGACCTAAATCAATTGTTTTGTATTGTAAATGACCATACTGTATAATACCAATACTCCAAATCTAGTGGGATATAATTTACTATATATCATAAAGCCTTGGGGCTGTAGATCTAGTTTGAGTATTTATAAAATATCCGGATTGCTGGTTAAAATAACTTAAAAGCTGTATTAGTTCATTGGTTTAAGTGTTACATTATTAATAAATTATTATATCTATAGCTTTTAATCTACTCAGTAAGCGTATTTGCATACTCTTTAAGATATTATAAAGGATATTGGATACTATCTCTGATTATTATGTTCATTGATAAATTCATACAACTCACGATGTATGAATGGCCATGAATACTGGTTTGGACAACTTTAACTGCTTGTTGATCCTATTGGATGGATTTTTCAATTACTAAGGTAGGTTTTTCAAGTCAATAATTAACACCATAACATCACTGACCGATCTGTTCGGAAAGTTAGATACAGGTATTTAGTTAGTACTGGATGATGTCGAATCAGCTATTTCTGACCATATCAAGATCAATACTGGCCACCTTGGTAATTGTTTTGACCATTTGGAGGTAATTTTATTGTCCATTTCAGGTAATTCTAATTATATGGGCATTATGATGCCCATCTTAATAACATTACATTGTCAAAATTCATTCACTCATATCGTGTCATGTTACTCATGTACAAATACGTTTACTTGGCGGATTAAAAGATATAGGCTCCTATATATAATAATTTGGTCATTTCTAATGTAACACTAATGATAAACTAATACTGCTTTTCAGTTATTTTAACCTTTGCAACCTAACGGATATTTTTAAATACTTAAACTAGATATACAGCCCTAGGCTTTATCATAGAAATATAGCGAATGCTGTCCATAGATTAAGTGGTATTATAGTCATATTAGTATAGGCATTTACAATATTAAAAAAAAAATCATTTAACATCAACTTAACCATCTGGCAGCCATTTTGAAAAGTCATACATAATCAAAATTGTCAGAGGTGGATCTCATATCGAAAAGCAATAGCTTAGCAGTGAATGCACTGCAAAAGTATAGCGCTTTGAGCCCTTTGGAAAAGGCGCTATATAAATACTGATTATTATTATTATAATAATACTCTGATAGACTATTTTTACAACGGCCATTTTGGCAGCCATCTTGGTTTAAAGGTATGTCATTACAAAGCGAACATACTGGATATGAGTTACTAGTGGTCTAAAACGAACATCCCATTGTTAAAACTATACTTTCATTGTACATTTTGGTTGATATTATCCCATTTTATGGAATTTGACTTTTTTTGCAACCATTTTGGGACCCAATATGGGGCCGTTTTGGCAGCCATTTTGGATTTTAAGTATGTTAACTAAGCAAACATATTTGACATGAGTTACTAGTGGTCTAATACTTCCCATTATTACAACTATGTTTTCATCATACATTTTGGATGATATTGTGCAATTTTATGGAATTTTGACCTTCACTTTGGCGGACATTTTGGATTTAAAGTATGTTAACAAAGCAAAAATACTGGATATGACTTTCTAGTGGTCTAAGACATACATGTCATTGTTAAAACTATACTCTGATCATACATTTTGGTTGATATATGGAATTCTATGGAATTTTACCATTTTGGCGGCCATTTTAGTAGCCATCTTGGATTTAGGTATGTTAACAAAGCAAAATTACAGGATATGAGTGTCTTAGGGGTCTAATACATACATCCCACTATTACAACTTTCCTTTCACCACGCATTTTGATTGCTATACGTCATTTTATGAAATTTGACCAGTTTTGGCGGCCATTTTGGACGCCATCTTGAATAACACGAAATTGTTTTTGATAACATCCTGAATATGTTTTAGGACCATGAAAAGAGTCAAGAAAGTTAGTTTGGGGGAGTCCTGGGTGGTGGGGTTGCACGGTAACCCCTGTATTTACCCGACTAATATGGCTAAATATACCCATTATATTGTTATGCAAATTAGCATTCTTTCCCCAACTTCAAATTGTATCGATTTTTAATATAATGTTCGGAAGAGCATTTTGAAACAATTACATCAAAAATGGTTTATGTTGCAATTTTGTCTAGGTACACCCTTTTATTCGGTTACATGTCCTAGGCTACATGGGCAATATCTTTTTAACAGTGTTTATCATAATTCTATCATTTAATATACCTATATACCCTTGAAGCAATGAGCATTATTACCTGGAACATTATTTGAGCACTCTATGTATTTTATCAATTCTATTTAAAAAATGTGTATCCATATAATTATTATTCTATATCATAACGTTTTTCAGTTTCAGATGGTTGTAATAACCCACTTGGAATGAAAGATGGAAGGATAGAAGACAGCCAGTTAACGTCGTCGAGTGTTTATACCAGTAGTAACAATTATGATACGACTGAAGGGAGATTGGATGGTCAGAGCTGTTGGGCAGCAGGAGAATCTAACCTCGAGCAATGGATACAGGTGGACTTTGATACACAAAAATATGTTGCGGGAATAGTATTACAAGGTGGTCCCTATTCCTATGATAACTGGGTAACCGCATACAAGGTTCAATATGGATTCGATGACAGTTCTAATTGGCAGAATGTTAAGGATGAAAACCAGAATGATATGGTGAGATGAAGTTGATTCGGTGATAAATTCAGTTTTTCCACACAATTACATCAGGCCCCTAAAATAAGTTTGCTGTCAAGCACATACGTGCAGCTGAGATTGGAAAATGTGCAGTAGAAATCCAAAATATGTGCAGTTCAAGTGTTGGCACACAACTCGTAGCATTCAATAATAAAAACTGAAATTGTTCATGAACGCATTAAATGATAAATTCAGAAATATAAATGTGCCTCCTCACCTTTCTGCCATTGAATGCATTGCCCATGAATATGTCATACAGGTAGTGTGTTTTAATGCGAAGAAGCCATACAATTTTGTTGGTGTTGACATTTAGCCTATTGGCAGAAGTTTGTAATATGATTTGTGTAACATTTCTCCAGATACATGTAATGAGAATGTGTACAAAATGATCAGCAAAAATCAAGAGTTACATCTTTGAAGCTTCCATAATAGTTGGTTTTAATTGTGTTTACTGCAAAACAAGCTTTACAAAAAGACACATCTCTAGAATAATCACAAGCACATTTTTGGTGTCGATGAAGATCTTTCATGAAGAAAATATGCACATTCTTGGTAATTTTATAGGTTGTGGTAAACAATGAAACATCTATGTAGAACTACCGATTGAACCATTACTCAAGTTGTCATAAAAAAGCAACAAAGTATCAGTTTCAATCAATTACTTTCTAATGATTGCCAATAATGTAAATAAACTAAAAAAGAGAAGCAAAACCAGATATAACAATAGGCCTATATATCAAGAGACATAACTAAAAGATACGGTACAATAGTGTATGAAATTCATTTTTTACTATTAGTTCAAAGTCCAGAAGTATAACATAACCTTGGATGATCGGAACTAAACCATGGCTCACACATAGCAATGGTAATTAAGATCCTACTAAAGAATTTCATATTATTCTGATCGAGTAACTTATTGAGGATTTAGAGTATTTTTGAAGGAAAAATACAGCTAAAATGGTGTTTTTAATGGACTTAATTTTTTTTAATCCACGGCAGGGGGCTCTGCCCCCTTTCAACCCCCGCCCATTGCTAATCATATCAAGTTGGACTTCATTTTGTGAAACGATAATTAAATCCAAAACCAAATAATGTGTTGTCTTTCTATTTATAACTACATATGATAACGTTACCAAACAGAAGAAGTACAAGAAAATAGTGTTTTTAATGGACTTATTTTTTTTAAATCCACGGCAGGGGGCTCTGCCCCCT
The DNA here is from genome assembly GCA_035610835.1 of Ophiura sarsii. NCBI lineage: Eukaryota > Metazoa > Echinodermata > Ophiuroidea > Amphilepidida > Ophiuridae > Ophiura > Ophiura sarsii. Next base: position 54,309,504 of record CM069459.1, on the reverse strand, counting down.
TTCAACCCCCGCCCATTGCTAATCATATCAAGTTGGACTTCATTTTGTGAAACGATAATTAAAACCAAAACCAAATAATGTGTTGTCTTTCTATTTATAACTACATATGATAACGTTACCAAACAGAAGAAGTACAAGAATACGAGCGTATGTCAACATTATAACTTACAATTTTAAGTGTTATTGATTTAGATGAGATTTCAGGAAAGGATGTTTAATAGTTTAAAAAAAAAGGGATTTAGCGGACTAAATTCATAAAATGTCCCATAGCGAAGGGGCTATGCCCCCTCTAAACCCCCGCAGGTGGACAGCCTCCCCTGGACCCCCGGATACTCGTGTCCCCGCGCTCGCAAAATTCAGTTTAAAAAAATCCCCTCCTCTTGAAAATCCTAGATCTGCCCTTAATATCTTGGAACATGTATCATGCGTTGTAAACACATAGGCCTAGTCCTATACAATATTTATATCATCTATAGGCCTAACTTATGACTTTAGCGAATAATGTGTTTTAGCGGACTAAGTTCAATGTTGGTAAAAAAGCTTCACAGGGCGTTGGTGTCACAGTTGCCAAAGAAATGTGCAGTCAAGATTGTTACTTCAAGATCCTTATTTTAGGCCGGGGAGGGGGGGGGGGGGGGGGTGGGGGTTATGTCACTAGTTTGGCCTATAATATACCTAAGATTAATGACATAATAATGCACTTTTTTTCTTCCTAATATTACCATAATAAATATAGGTCATTCAGGGAAATTCAGACAGAAATAGTTACGTTACAAGCTTATTCCCGTCTAAGGTTCGGGTAATTCGTATCAGAATACGTCCTACTGAGTGGAACAACCTCATAAGCCTGCGGTTTGAAATACTGGGGTGTGAAGGTAAGATATTGTCATGTGAGTCTAGTAATTGGTATCCAACAGAAGATTCGACACACTTTGGCTGGACTATTCAAATATTTGCCCCCCCCCCCCCCCCCCCCCCCCACCCCCCCCCCCTAACAAAATTCCTGGATCCGCGCCTGACCATTGCAACAATGCAAGTAGTACCCATGGGAGTATCATGGGCCTTACCGACAAAAAATGGAGGAAAAAAAACAACGAAAACAAGAGTGGAAGAAGGAAAAAAATTGTATTTTTTCTTTCGACCCTAAGGGGGAATTAAGGAAGTTTTTTGTTGAATTTGGTTAGTGCTGTAATTATTGAACCATGACTCAAATGTGTATAAAAGTATACCTTTTTGGAAAGGAAATGGATCAGAGAATCCAAATTTGGCATCAATTTTGACCAAAAATGTTGATTTTTTGAGAAAATCACAAAAAATCACTTTTTTGACCCAATCATATCATTTCTGGGACATCCATATGCCCGGCTGATATGGGGACCGGGATTTAACGTTAAAATGAAGGCTAATAAACACAAAAGATAAAAACACATATTTTTTTGAACAAAGCTAACAAACATAATTGACCCAATTTTTTTGAACAAAGCTAACAAACATAATTTTGAGTTAAAAATGCCCAAATCACTTGATGATGATGTTAAGACACTAATGAAGGGACGATTTCTTATTTTTTAAACCTAATCCAATATTTTTTGAAATTTTCACAAAAAAGTGTTAAAAAAAATAAAAATCCATTTTTTCACGTTTTTTGGCACTTTTTGGTCAAAATTTTCAAAAATATTAGATTAGGTTTAAAATTAAAAAAAATCGTCCCTTCATTAGTATCTTAACATCATTATAAAGTGATTTTGAAATTTTTGACTCAAAATTATTTTTTTAGCTTTGTTCAAAAAAATTTGGGTCAAAAAAGTGAATTTTGTGATTTTCTCAAAAAATCTATTTTTTTGGTCAAAATTGACGCCAAATTTGGATTCTCTGATCCATTTCCTTTCCAAAAATGTATACTTTTATATGCATTTGATTAATAGTTCAATAATTACAGCACTCACAAAATTCAAAAAATCAAATCAAAAACGTCCTTAACGTAAAAAATGGCGCAGCTGTATCGTTCATTCCACCGAATGCCGTCGCATCCTAAACTTAATGCGTGTAGCGTTTTCCAAAATTGCATAAAATGTTATAAAATGTCAAATGTATTGAATCTCTTCACAACGTATGGAATCACCATGCGAAATGCATTAACATAAGTATACACATGCCTAGTATTGATTCAGTAATCCTTGAGATAGACCTTGCTATTTTGTATTTGTATAATTCCTGGACAAATTATCATTTATATGATATATAAGTAAATCCTTTAGATTCTTCAAATAGGCGCAATTCACCCAAAGTCACAGGGAAGGGCGGGGGGGGGGGGGGGGGGGGGGGGGGGTGGGGGTGGGGGGGGGGGGGCTGGCGATACCTTTCCCGGTCGTATCAAATTATTTCTTGAAGTTTATGTATGTTATTATTGCTGTTAGGTTTTTGTCGTGTATCCCTTCAATTATTCTGCGGAGTGCAATAATCTGGCTCACTGTGGATCTGTTTTCTCTAAAGCCACAATGGTTTGGTCTCAGTTTGCTATCTATATGCGGTCTAATCCTGTTAAGCAACATACTGATGCCTCTGTAGTTTGCAAGGGCAAATATAACATTCATTAACTTATTTTTCTAGTTCTAATGTTGAGAGTTCACCCCTCATCACCCCCTTCTTTATAAACGTACACAGTTTTTTGCAGAAAAGGGTTCAATGAATCCAACCATGATAATGAAATTGACCATTTTGGAAATTATAAAAAACACGTTTTTTGACCTATTTTAGGTTTGGAAAAGATAACTCAAAATATATTTTGTTAAATTTTGTCATACTAGTTTTATGATAATCCTGATAACATTCCCCAGGAGCTTTTTTTATTTTTTAATAGCTTTTTTATTTTTTGAGTTACAGACCAAAAAGTGCCCAAAAAAAAATTTACCGCCAAAATCATGAAAAATCACATTTTAACGCGATAAAACAGGGAAATTATCTTCATATTTTCTACTAGATAAAATCAAAGGCTGAACTCATATTTTGCATATCAAGGTCAACTTATTATCGCAATTGAAAACAAAAACTTGTTTTCGTTTCTGGTCGTTCTGAATGTTACTATTGATTACTCAGTACTCTTATAACATGAAGAAAAGCTTTGATCATAATTATTATTAAACTGTACTGGCTAATTGAAAACTGATTGATGAGCAAGTAACTACCTGCGCAAGTAAAAATCTGTAAAATGTGCAGACTTAGATGGAAGTGTTTCCTGACTACTGTTGCGTAATCGCTCATTTCTCCGTATAAACTACTGAAGTAAACCAAATGTGGTTTTCTTCAGATATCAATTAAATCTGACTTTTAATTGTTTATTTACGACACATATTTAAGAAGTTATAATCACTCAAATTCACGTTGTAATTTTTAATGAGATACCCTGTAGTGAACTTAACACTTTCCACGCGGCCAATATGCTATACATATACAAAATAGATTTTTCAGAAACCTTTCCTAACTTTCAAAGTCTATCTCAAGATGTACTGAACTAATACTAGGCATATTTCTACTTATTTCAATGCATTTCACATGGCGATTCCAAACATGGTAATGAAATTCAAAAATTTTGTGAAACCACGTGGAAAGTGTTAAACTGACGTTTCATCAAAGTAGTCTTCGTAATTGTTTGTCAATGGAATCAGTCGTACACCACAACTCATCCCAAGATGTTCTAAGAGGCGATTGAGAGAAAAAATCCGAACTCTATGGCAACCTGATCAGCATTGCTGATCAGGTTGCTGCATCACGACTAATAATGCACACTGCATTAGACTGAGGGAAGAGATTCCAGAACGTCACCCTACAGTCGATTTCATTTTATGAACAGTAACAGCAATCATCATGATCATGGCTCGGCATCGAGGCAACTGAACAAACGAAAATTACATAATTAAACTGAAGTGCTGGATACAAACTAAATGAAACAGCTTACGTGATAATACGGCAATCGAATTAGAAATATTGTTTAGAGATAGGACGTACATTGTAGATACGACATTATTTGAAACGCAACATAAATCCCCGGATTGTTTTAGCATCAACATGCTTGGGTTTAATCTTATTCTTATGACACTTTCATTGGCTTTTTTAAGCCCTGCCCATTTGTGTTTCTTGTAATATTCATGTTCTATGAGTTGCATTGAACCAATTGATTGGCCCATCATAACTATTTGCAGAGATTTACCAATTTGATTTTTAATCACTCAGTTTATTAATCTCCTTAAATTCTGTTGACTATTTGTTCTTTACATACAACAAAATCTAAAGATATGGTTTCAACTACGGGAGAGGAGACTACCGAAGCGCCGACGAGTCAACCGAGTGGTTTACCATCGACTGGCGCACTAACTGGAGGTACAACTATAAGCGGTGGCGTCACGTCAGGATCATCGACAGGTGCAACAACTAGTTCTACGACTGTAATAGCTACTGAACCACCACCTGGCAGAACTGGAGTCCAGACAGTAGCAGTGAGTGATACACCGACGGCTGCACCAGTTATAGACGGTGGCGTCACGTCAGGATCATCGACAGGTGCAACAACTAGTTCTACGACTGTAATAGCTACTGAACCTCCACCTGACAGAACTGGAGTCCAGACAGTAGCAGTGAGTGATTCACCGACGGCTGCACTATTTATAGACGGTGGCGTCACGTCAGGATCATCGACAGGTGCAACAACTAGTTCTACGACTGTAATAGCTACTGAACCACCACCTGACAGAACTGGAGTCCAGACAGTAGCAGTGAGTGATACACCGACGGCTGCACCAGTTATAGACGGTGGCGTCACGTCAGGATCATCGACAGGTGCAACCACTAGTTCTACGACTGTAATAGTTACTGAACCTCCTGACAGAACTGGAGTCCAGACAGTAGCAGTGAGTTATTCACCGACGGCTGCACTAGTTATAGACGGTGGCGTCACGTCAGGATCACTGAGAGCTGCAACCACTAGTTCGCCGACTGTAATAGTTACAGAACCACCTGACAGAACTGAAGTCCAGACGGTAGCAGTGAGTTATACACCGACGGCTGCACTAACTGAAACCGTGACTGCAGAACAAACAGTGACAATGAAGCAGGATATATTGGATTCGAAAGAGCTAAAAGGTATACGGTATTTTATTTGTTGTGGTTGCACCTTTAAGACCGTAACTCTTTACATGCTGCATTATATTATAAGGACAGGCAGCCAAAACATCATATGGGTTTTTCTAAAAAAATACCGACCCAAGTAGCTTTTTTTTAAATTAAAATATCTGACACGGTTGATTTTCTGGAAGTACTCGGCACACGGACATATTGCCTGATCTCGGTAATATTGCCTCCTGATCCTGAATGCCTCCAAAACACGCAAAGTTGCATGTCCGCAGCTCTATACATAAATTTTACAAATTATGTATTTCCATTAAAGGACTAAATTCAGTTGTGTTTTCTTTTAAAGCAATAATCAAAATTGATTTTTTTTTCTTCTTTTTTCCCCGGAACTTTTATGTAGTGAGCTATGAGAAGCTAAAATAAGATGTCCGTGAAAACGCTGTATATTACTTTCTCATCGGAGTCACTCGATTTATGTCATAGAAAAATGAAACACAGCGATATTAAAAGTATTTACATAGAATTGAGGCAAACGTGCACTGGAAAAGTATAATATAAAAAATGATTGATTACACATGTTACGCATGTATGTGACCGGGATAAACTACAAGTGTCACCAACGTAATACGACCGTATTCATTACAAAAAAGAGCTAGAATAATGCCCTTTAATGATGCTTTAAAGAAACATTAAGTGGTGTTGACATTTTTAAATTTTTAAAAATTTACTTCAGAATTCAAGCTGAAAAATTGCCATTATTGTTGTTTCTACTAACAAAAAACACAGTAAAACTTGATTAAGACAATAACATCGCTATTTATTGAAAAACGCCCTCTATGCAAATATGATTCACGTTATTTATCACGCGTACTGCAGGGGGATACGTTCTGACGTAAAATGCTGATCGGGCCCGATCAGCATTTTTTGAATCGACGTTTAGTTGTACAAAGAGGGCTGATATTTCTTAATCCTTATAGGTGTAAGTTCAAACATGTAATACAATTGTATAAATATACTAATCCCAGCTTTTATCATAATTGAGGGTGCAGCCTCTAACACATCTCTTAGTGTCCCTTTAAATGTAAAAATATGAGAATAGCGGCGTTCAGCATTGTTATTATCCTATGATTGATGAAACATTTGCTAACAAGCAAGTGGTTTGCATACCATTTTTTTCCAATTTCTGGGATCGTACTGGGGACGTTTTTCTGAGAAAAGCCCGTATTATATATCGACTGGTAGCTGCAACAGCCATCAAATAGATTACAATTGGGCCATCAATAACATACCGATTCATTTATTACTGGAAAACCATTACCGTTAATAGAACATTGCCTATTGTAAGGACGAGGAGTGTTTGTGCTAAATGAATTTGTGAACATTATGTAGTAAGAAAGAGGAGTGTTTGTGCTTAATGAATTTGTGAAAATTAGGTAGTTTGACATTTTAAACATAACCTGAGATTAATATACTCAGATTTAACACTTTCCATGCGGCTATTAGTTGTACCGTATTATACAAAACAGATTTTCAGAAACCTTTCTCAATGTTCAAAGTCTATCTCAAGGATAACTGAAACTATACTAATGTTTGTACTTATTTCAATGCATTTATCATGGCGATTCCAAATAATGGTAATGAAATTCAATAACTTTGAAATGTTTGAATATTTGTGTGAACTTCTGTTCATATGTCGTCTGCAGACGACTGCCGTGTGGAAAGTGTTATGTTCAAGGGCGCTGACAAGTGTATGTGTAGGTATTGTGGAGAAGATGCTTTTGTTATCTAAATGAATCTAAGTAGGTCTTAATGTCTTTATCATTGTGGTGTGTGTATTGTAAAACCTCGTCTTCTTCTATACACTTAGTCCTGGTCAAAGTACCTGTTGTCTAGTGGTCAAGACGCCGCTAAGTATTCGGGAGGGTTTGGGTCCCCGCCAGTGAATGTCCTTGCTTATTGTGCAGGTTGAAATCTGCTTTATACAGCGTGTCCCAAACATATGGGTCCAAAAACCGGAGAGCTTACAACTTAAAAAGTAGAAACCATAACTGCTTAATATTTAAGAATATGAAAGTAAATATACTTATAGATGTGACTTATCCGATGTCAACTTGGAATTGGAAATACAACGATTTGAATAGAGCGTCGTCAGAACCCGTTTGTCACGAGTTTAGCAATTTACCACCCATACGTTGCACCTATGCGTTGTGCAAGTTTTCCCTGCATGGAGTTTGTTCTCTAAAATAAACTGGTCAGACTATTTCTTTTATTTTCAATCTGTTTACATTTGGGTTCTCTTTCTTAATTGAATATTTAACAATAAATTACATCATAGCAGAGAGCGTTCAACTTCATTGTTAAAATTATATTTCATTACTTATTTTGTACTTCTTTCTTGGTTAAAGTGTAGCCTTCCTTTTCAACCGTATTTTTTAAAAAGGTATTCCTGATTCGAAAGGGTTGAATAGCAGGTATTTTGGATCAGTATTCAGCATATAGTATACAAATATGGACTGCTCATGAGGGTCCGGCTTCGGGAAAATAGTAGGCTTACGGTCTCCAGATCACCTCGGGGCAATATTTCACCCCATTTCACGAATAAAGAGCAGTCCATATTTTTTTTATATAACGCATGAAAATATTCACACTTGCACACATCTTTCTTAGTGAATATGCTAGTCGATTCTCGACAAAATCAAAAATAAGCTTACTTTTTAAAGTTAGTTTACTCCGAGCAAGTCGCCGAGGAATAATTACTCTGATGCTGAACTCAACTCATCGATAGAGGTCTAGACCTCGTTGCAGAATGCCCTCAACCTCAGGTGAATTGACAACAAATATTTATGATTCATGACTAAGATTCAATGAAATGTTAATTCAGCCGATAAAAGATCTGTGCCCCGATCTGTGCATGTGCCAAATATAATAATGCAATGCAGACGACTTGTTTACTTGTTTTGAAGCGATTCCTCTTTTGCTGTGCACTGAGCGGAGTCTGTACACGCAGATGGTGGTGGAATCGATTTATTGTTTATACCGAGTAGGGCCTTCTAGCGGGCCTTCTAGATTTGTAGAAATTAGAGAAAACTTTATGTAGAATGACGATCACATTCAGGTTTTATACAGGGTATCTCAAGACGCTCCATGCCGGGATCGCACGAGCCTACGAGGGAGGGCATTTTTGGTCTATTGAAAAAGTACTATTGACCGCCCGGTCAATAGTACTTTTTGAAAGACACAAAATGACCGGGAATGACGTCAAGCATGAAATAGGCCAAAATATTTTGTGTTGTGTAATGTATCATCCACCAATCAGATGTCTAGAATATTTTCATGGGTTATAAATAACCTCTGTAGAAACCTTGTTATTAAAGAATGTACAAAGAACAGAATATGTTAGAGCGTCCTGATACATTACCTCTAATTCAATTTGATGAGAAGAATGACTTAATGGCTGGTTTCCAATTCTGAAGCAATGGTTTTCGAACTGCTCCAAAGCATGGCAATGTCTTAAAAAGAAATGTATCAATTGTTTAAACCTCTATGATGAAGATAAGTTTCCTGCCTAAGTCATTGTACATGATAAATTCAAAGGCAAAACTTTGATGAAGTCAGAACAAGGCGCAAATGCAACACATGGGCGGTCCATGGGCAAAATCGGGACATTGATTGAATGCTTTGTATTTCACAAAGTTAACATCAGACTGGTCTCACAGTGTAACCACTTACAGTCATATATATTTACTTTTATATCCCTAAATGTGAACTTGCTATGTTTCCTACTGTTTTAGTTATACAAGATCTCCAGTTTTTGGACCCAGTTTTGGGGCACACGCTGTATTATATTTGATGGTACCTCACTACATGTTCTATTGAATAAGTAGTAAATTTCCCCACATCTAGTGAATGCATGTAGTACAATAGCAATCACTTGGTACATATCTTGTTGTCTGATGTTCTTTTAATTATGCCGCTTATTAGGCCTAGGTCCTAATTTAAATATCAGTGCAATTACTTTTGGATTGCAAATTTGTCGTCAGTGCAATGTCTTATCTATAACGCTTGCTCTTTGTATCTGGTATATACATATATTTGTACAATAACTATTGTGTTTTATCGTATATTAATTGATTTTAATTAGGGGTTTTTGCATTTGTAAATTAAGATTTCTATATTATATTTGTGTAATGCGCCTTGCAGATGATTGCAACATAAGGCGCTTGATACATTTTATTTATTTATTATTATTATTGGTAGTCTGATGATTGATCCAAGTGATTGATATTGTACTATATACGTATATGAATGCATGCGTGATTCTGGAGGATGTTTTGAACTAATAACCCACCGTGCAATTGCACAGACTTGAACATCCGGTAACGAAGCTTACGTATTGCACAGCCACAGAATAAGGTTGATCTCGTGTACCGTATGCGATGTCAATAATGGTCAAAACTACAAAACTCGAACAGAATAGGACAGAAGGCTCAACGGAGGGAGAGTTTGTTGATCTTCGGGTAGGCCTAAAATAAAAAAAGTACCATGATTCTATTACCGCCACATTTCTATTACAATTCAGATCGAATAGTGGTCCAAACTACAGGACAAGGCCAGAATAGGACGGCTCCACTTTCAATGGAGGAAGAATTCGAGAGTCAGGTTGAAGCCGCCCTCTATATTCTTCGAGAACATCTTAACAACAGCCATTCTACTCTAAATTCAAACAACACAGATGATATCACAGATCAGCTTGAACAACTTGGAGAGGTAGGCAAGAATAATAAATAAAAACAATAATAATACACCGTTCTTATACAGGCTGTCCCAAAATGAATAGTACCCATCGATGCCCAAAATTAATTAATTTTTGTCATCAAAATCAATGGGATTAGTTCCGTTATTTTTTTCATCATCTTTGTCATACAGCACTCTTTCATTTGAATTTTAGATCCATGAATATCGGATTCAAACTCAAGATAACTCAATATCAAACTCAAGATACACTCCATTTTAAGTACGACAGGGGGATTTCACCTTTTTGACAGACAAAGTGCTAAAAAATGTGTCTGTTATTTCAGCTTGTTTGAAAGAAACTCGTGTATTCTCATAATCTTTTGTCTACTAATATAATTTTGTTTGTCTTTCTGTTGTAACTGTTATTAGTTATGGGTGCTCAATCATTAATAATTCTTCTCTTTAATTCAATTTAAGGATAACAAAAGTTCGTCACACTTGAGTGACCCCATGTATTGTTTTATTTGACAAGTGTTTAGGGACTTCTAAATGAAGTGGTTTGTGGTGAATTACCAGTGGCTTAGATTTCATTTTCACATTGGAGAATGCATTTCGTGAGGTTAAACAGTAAGGGATTATATAATTTTTACCAAGTTTGTAGGTAATTGCATCCCCATATGAAAAAGTAATCTAAGCCACCGATAATTACCCATGACCAAGTATTTACCTATTTAAATGTCCCTCAAGTATAGCCTGAAAACTAGCTTATTATAGAAACAAAGCTTGGGGTCGCTCATGCGTGACGATCCATTTTTACTCTTCGAATTGAATCAAAATGAAGAAGTATTAATGGTTTGAACAACCATAATGATACAACAACATTTTAAAATAGAAAGGAACCAACGATTTTAGCAGACAAGAGATTAAGCGAATGTATTAGTTTTTCTCAAACAAGCTGTTTACAAACCCTTTTTAAGCACCTTTGCCAAAAAGATGAAATCACCATGTCTTACACAATGAAGTGTAGCTTCAGTTAAATAAGTCCGATATTCATGATCTAAACTTCTAATGAAAGGGTACAGTATATCTAGTATGACGAAAAAACAATGGATCTAATTTCATTGATTTTGATGATGAAAACATTTATTGAACTTTAACAATAATCGATGGGTACTAATAATTTTTGGGACAGCCTGTATAGCGCTTACCACAATGCGATCAAAGTCCCAAATCGCTGTTGGCCAATTATTACCGCTGCCATTTTGAATCCGGACCCTTTTCATCACTGCACTAAGGCTACCGGCTAACAGTGCACAGCCTATCAGCACTACTTAGATTTTGACTCCCTAACAGGTCCACAGATATCGTTTGGGTTGACGAGGCAATGGAGACTAAGTATCTTGCTACAGGACACAAACAAGTTGGCCACAGCGGGACTAGAACCCACAATCTCATAACCATGAGTCCCGCGCTGCTCCGCTGGATCACACGTGCTCTGAAATACATTTCTATTTTTATTATAAACAAAGTAAAAACGACTCAAACCGCGTCATAAATTTAGTTTCCAAGATAATATGGTTCGTTCATACTTCCCTCGTCGAAGTCGGCAGATAAACGTTGACATTGCTTCCATTTTGAAATCTCTCTTCAATCGATATCCATCGATATGATCGATTACCTAAAACGACAGTAGTATGAATGGTCTTTACATCTTAGTTAGAAGACATAATATGACTCAAATCTTGGACTTGCAATTTGAAACAACCGATCGTCAATATTTTTTTGCTTCTCGTTTGTGACATTTATTCAAATGTTACATTATAATGATATTCTTCTAAGAGCAAATTCTTTAAAAAGCCTATGGAAATCTATTAGGCCTACATGGTGTAGAGAGGTTTAAACATTAACTTCATTGGTCGACCTTGCGTCACAAAGTGGCTATGACCTTATCGGGACTAAATTGAGCAAGAGAAAATATCAGGGATTCTATTAATCTCAATATCAATAAAAACAGAAAAACAATATCACTCTTAATATTTCGGTCTATCGTTCATTCAGGTAATCTTTGACGTTGTTTTCAAGGATATTATTCCAACAGAGAAAGAAACGGTAAGACCAATGTATAATTTAATTAAATTGTATGAGGACGGTTCAAGTCTAATTGAAGAAATTTTGAGAACATTTAACATGAAAACTAATATTAATTTATGATCATCTGGGAAACAAATACCTACCGTATATGCGCAAATAGGTGACATTAACAATTATCCCGTTTTAGATATTACAGGGTGTCCCAAAAGTCTATGCACGACTTTGAAGCTTTGTATTTCACAACATATAAGTCGTATTGAAAATATGAATACATATTTAGAAAGAGGATATGTGGGAAATAATTTTGATACCAAACATTGGAGTAACATCTGTTTGTAATGCCACCCTAGAAGTAAAATATGTATTACTGCAAAAATGTAATTTTATACTTCGGGGGAATAAAGTTCATAAATCCATACCTATTGAGATTAACAAACATACGGGTAGAGTTGGTTACACGGAAAGTGATCCGTCTATTGTAATATTTAAAATTTTACATTACAGTGATATCATCATAATAACAAACTATATCACACATAATTTTCGTTTCTATATTGAAATCTAATTTAAATGTTTTCCATGTATACAGAGACGTGTGCTAATGCAGAAAAAAACAGACCTAAACAATTGAATAACGTAACAGAAAAGTGAAACACACACATCACACAGCTGTCAAACATGTTAACATTTAAACTTAGCGGATTATTTTAATGCTGCTTGAAGGCCTCAGCGAAGGTTGGTTTACCCATTAAGAATATGTTCCTGTGTTCAAAAATGTATCCACCAACTTCAGAATGGATATTCTTCCTGGTGCGCGTTTCACTTTGAAATGTTTTCTGAACTTTTGTTGAGTAAGTTGAACTGAATGTGTTTCAGCATTGAACCATACAATTTGTATTCGCTTATCTATGATGTAAACCATCTTAAAGGAAGACTTTTGCTGAGCAATGTTGTCTACTACGCTTATTTATGTTGTGAGTGACCGAGTTTGGTATTAAATAACATTAATGTTGCAAGGTAAGCAGTGAACTGTGACTAATGCGCAACGTTGCTTTCATACCGTTAATTTATGCGCACCTTTAGCAACAATGTGTGATACTTGGTATGGGTTGGTCTTGCACACGGCCAATGACTTTCAACCAGTTTTATAATGTTGTGGGTTCACCAATAGGGTTGTGTTTGGTATCAAATTAATTTCCCAAATCTCGTCTATCAAAATATGGTTAAATTTATACCATATGATTTATATTTTATGAGATATGACTCTTCAAAAACGTGCATAGACTTTTGGGACACCCTGTAAAATAAGTTCTTATTTATACGCTTTAATGTGTAGTTTAGTATAGTATGGTATGAGTAGCATAATTATAAAATAGACTATATAATTGTATTTATGGAACCGCACCCAAATGGGGGATTTCAGCGGTTTTAAGACGTCAGAGGGGACGTTCCGAAGGCACACAGAATAAGCATATGAATGGCAAATATAAATCCTGATATATCATTTCAGAATCCAGTTTAATACCAAAATGTACCTGTCAATAGTTTTACTACGAATAGATAATTAGACTTCACGACGTGAAGTTATTTGCGGGAATGTGGAGCCTGGGCCCCGTCACAGAAATCCTTCACACTCCAGTACCTTCATGAATTCGAGAATGTCTCTTAGAATTCTGATACCACATACAGCTTAATTGGTTTTATACTATCTAGTTTACTTGGTAATTATGATATGGATGAATATGGGTCTTTTGGGGTTCGCGACACCTTTAGTGTGCACACACACATTCACTATTATCATTGTGGTACTTTTATTTTGTGTTTTCCGAATCTACGTGTAGCAAATGTTGGAAGCAACAGTGCAACCAACCACTCTAGCTGACCGAGCGATTGATCTTGTCGCTGAAATAGCACAGCATATACCAGAAGGAAAAACAGCAGAAATATACGGTCAAGGAATTGGTAAGCTTTATACGATTCCTTCTCAACACTTTCCACGCGGCAGGCGTGTGCAGACGACAGTTCCAAAATGTCACAAAATGTTTCAAAAAAGTCAAATTTATTGAATTCCATCACCATAATTTGGAATCACCATGAGATTTAATTTTGAATAATTACAAACATATTTAGTATTGGTTTAGTTGGGATAGACTTTGAAAGTTGGGAAAGGTTTCTGAAAAATCTGTTTTGCATAGTAAAACTAATAGCCTGGATCAATGTTAACATTTGGCGTCCATTACGCCTATTCTCATATATCTAAGATAAATTGATGGTTACAATGCTATCCATTTTGTGATATTTGTTATTTTCTGATCAACATCACTCAAATATCACTATAGTCTACATAGTATTGCACACATGAGATAAATACACGTTGCAATGAAAACTAATACTCTGAACGAAACCTAGCCTGCACTGCTCATTTGTGCGATCACGATTACAAGCTTTGTTCTGGCCGTCTGCATGGTGTATCTTCCCCTCGTGAAATAAAACTATACGTAGTCGACGTGAACAGCGCTGTATGCCACCATTGTTGATGCACATACGTTGACATATTTCCTAATACTTTTTTTTTTATCCCCATTCAAAGCTGCTGTTGCAACACACATACCAGAAGACCATGGAAGCGAAGATGATGTACAGATTGTATTCCGTGGTAACAATGAGACAACAGCTGGAAATGCCACAACACCTGGTGAGAATCATAACATGGAACTGAAGCCTACTCTCACAATTCAAGCAGAAGTGTTAGCCAAACTTCCACAAGGTATGTTTATCGATGTCGATTTTTTGTTTAAATATGAAGTAATTTTTATTCTGCATTTATGTATGCCATCAAGCCTAGAGAAGTTAATAAATACAGTTGAAGTACGGTCTATGCAGTGACTTTAGTTCGCCCTTTACAGTGTAAGTTGGTATAAAGCAATCTTAATTTCAGTCCGTGTATGTTTATGGAGGCCGGACTATAGCTCCAGGGGACCATGGATCCTTTCACACCGTGTCTGTGATTGTGGGGATGCTATCGCCGGAGCAATACAATCGCACATTCGATAATATAATTCGATCACTGGATTTTTTTCTACATTTCCATTCATTTTATTTTTTATTCATCTATACATAGTAACATAACATAATAACTGTATATTAAAAATGCGAGTATGATTGATATCAAGAAGTTACAAATGAACAAAACATGACTCTACCTGCGAACAGCATGTACCACAAATTATCACCAGCTTTGGAGATAGATGGCCGACGATCATCAACGGTACATGACGTTCGCAGGTGAGTTGACAAACAAAACAACACGGGCTTTCATGTACATGTGTTTCACAAGAAAAATATAGAAACCTACTATTTACTCTGTGCTTTGTATGCTTTTGCCAGTCTTATGTCACATAGTTTCATTACAGGGTGAGTCAGAAAGAACGGGCACTTTTTAGCAAAAGCACCACAGAAATTCCAGGCCTGCATATTCAAAACCAATGATAGAGCTACAAAAACCACATACTGGCTTTCATTCATTTTTTTAAAATATAATTCGAACATTTCATCATGATGTTACAACATTTTTAGTAAAACCCGAACCCGGTATTTTAAAGCCAATCCACGGAATGGCAATAATACATATATAGAAATGTTGATTGCCTGATTCAGATATACTAAATCAATGAAACTAGTAAAAATATGAAAAGGCAAATGAATGAATAAAACAAAATCTTAAAATGACTGGAAATAAATCAAACTTTGAAATAATGAGTAATGAAAAGCCTGAATTCATGAAAGAAAAGCCAGTGAAAGAAGGCATATCTCGTTAGAATACATTAAGGAATTGGCTTGATAATTCGACCATCCCGTGGATTGGCTTTAACATTTGGGGCTATACTAAAAGTATAGTGTAACATGATAATGCATTGGTCGATTTTTAAAAATTCTTCTTTTGAAGGAAAGACAAATTGTAGGTATTTTTTGTGATGCTTTTGTGAAAAAGATGCCCGTTCTTTCTGACTCACCCTGTATGTCTCAAAGTACTAATTCTCCATCTTAATTCGCATAGAAACCATTCAAATGCATCAACGTTTTATTATCAGTGATCTTGATAAGTCGGGATTGATACAAAGTTAACGAAGCCAGACTAATCATTCTATTTAGCATTATATTCAATTACATTTGATTATTTGGGTTATAACCAAGTACAATGATTTTTAACGATATTCCAGGACATGGAATGTTGTTAGAAATAATAAATCCTTCCAAAAGTTATTGTGCAAAGGACAGGCAATGAATAAATGTACATAGTCATCTGACTTGTTGCACTCGAAACAATTTGGTGAGTTCACCTTATTCCATTTATTATAAGTTTGATTTGGTAGCGAATATTCTATATAATAGTTTGTAATTGAACTCAGCCAATTTTCTCTTTTTCAAAAATAGTTTTCATAGTTCAAATATCGTCCCATTTTGGTGACGTGGTCAAATACTGTGCCCGTCTATTCCAAATTAGTGGCACGACTGAAAACATTTTAACAACATGTACGTAAATATATCTTGATTGCCAATACATGATATTTACACGTTTTTTTATTTACATGTACACGAGGTTCTCAAACGAGTACTTTTTCAACAGGCTCTTCGATAGGCCTTTAATAAAGCGCAACAATTCTTTGGAATTAATTTAAAATTAATAAATAGCTTTGCAATCCAGTTGTGCTCATTTTTTAGCTTGTC
The DNA here is from genome assembly GCA_035610835.1 of Ophiura sarsii. Lineage (NCBI taxonomy): Eukaryota > Metazoa > Echinodermata > Ophiuroidea > Amphilepidida > Ophiuridae > Ophiura > Ophiura sarsii. The sequence continues at coordinate 54,292,827 of CM069459.1, read as the reverse complement.
AAGTATATATGTAGTGGAAAAAAACAATCATTGTTTATAAGGTCATTGATAAAATTATATTACATCCTTATCAATCCAATGTTTTAAATACAAAGTCTTACCATTGTGCATGATCAGTTCCCTCCATTATCTGACTTTTGACCTTTAATGAGTCTAAAAATGTAAAAAGTGAATCCAACGGAACCAGGAACAAAACACACCAAGGATCATAATACTGATACAACAGGATATCTCGAAAATGTACAAATGCAAAGAGTAAAAGCAATATATGCCAACTGGGTGTGGGGAATAACGCGATAAAACAGAGAAATGACAAACAACAATAACACACGGAAATGCACTGGCATGACTGGGACAAGCAATAACAATTGCTGCGCAATAATAAAAAAGGATTTTATATACCACCCTTCATCAGTGACAAAATATAAAAACAAAAGTAAGTGGTATGAACTATAATAAAGATAGTGAACTACACAAATTCACCACTATAATCATAATGAGTCGTTAATTGATAAAATCATTATCTAAATTATACCATGCATAGTATAATGCGTTGACTATTGCAAGTTACATTTAGTAATACTTTCCATGCGGCTACCTATACAAAGCAGAGTTTTCAGAAACCTTTCGCAGTTTTCAAAGTCTCTATCAAGAATTACTGAACCAATACTAAACATGTTTGTACTTATTTCAATACATTCCTCGTGGTTATTCCAAATATATGGTAATGCAATTCATTAATTTGATATTTTTGAAGAAAACAAATGCAACATTTTGGAATGCCGTCTGCAGAAGCCTGCCGCGTGAAAAGTGTTAAAACGACATCTTATAGTGTTATAATTCCCGGGCTTATTGATTAGGTTCCACTGATTACCTCGACCTTCAGATATTTACTTGTGCCTTTTATTGTTGATGTAGTTTTCGATGTATGGGCTTAATTGTAAAGCTAATGTGATTCAGCATATCCAAACACTTTTTCTTTGTTATGTAGGTCAAAAAGTTTTCACTGCCGTATTTGTAGAGAAGACATCCAATGAAACATATGTTACACTTGTTAATAACCGGTAAGTATTACTAACACAGCGTGCTCAAATATGTAATCATAAGACAACATTATCAATTGTAAAAAGGGACATAAGTGATGCAGTACATCAAAAGTGGGGACTTTGCAGATGAAGTCATTGTTGAGTCTATTATGCGTGCTCTAGTGACATATTCTAAGCTTTAGAATGACGCCAAATTGATCAAAATTGATCGTGGCATTCAGATTTTACGAGTGAAAATGACTCTTAAATTATTATTATTTGTTTAATATTTTTCTTGAAATACACAAAACCACACCCCTTTTTTGTTGTGCTGCATCACGTATTGCATCTAGTTCTAAATCTATGGATTTCATAAACTGAATTGTATGCTGTCATTACAGTTCAATTACTATTACGTTTAAGAATATTCCAAATGCATCTTTAACGCTGTGAGAGTATTGAAAAGCGTGTTAGGGACGGCGCGATGGGTCGGGGTTATGTTGCTATAGATATTTGGAGTTGATATGGTATACGTATATGTGCCTGCCATTTGGGTGCCTTTTCGCAAAAATTGGTATAGCGATGGGGTGGTTTTCATCACAGACCAAAGCGCCCAATTGGCATCAATTGGGTGTATTTTGAGGCATTTTTTGTAAAAAGCGCCCAATTTGTCCAAAATTGGGTGCTTTTCTAACAAAATTGGTATATTGATGGATGGGAAATTGGCCAAAAAGTAGGTATAGAGAAAGTCACATTTTTGAAGTCCGGCAGGCACATCCACGTACGATTTTGGCGAAAGTAACCCTCCCGGGGTCTCAATACGGGGTCTTGAGGTTTCAACACCGGAAGCCAAGTTGCACCGAAACCAGTCCCACCATGCAATGAGCGTAGCGTACATCAAATTCAATGAACTAACATTTGGCCCTTGACCATTGAAAAGCAGAATGCACTTTGCATAGTGGGATTGCATTATGGTATATCTCAACCCCTAATTTGACGAATCATATTGAATTTCTTGCAGAAAATATGATGCACTTTTGGTTGGCAGTGGGATACTTGCCGCGCAACTGTCGATAAACGGTCAACCGCACTCTATTGCGATCGAGTTTAAAATACCAGTTAAGGTACGTTATTGTTTATTCATGTTATACGTGTATATAAATATTTGAATAAGAATGACCATTAACATGTGCTAGTATACGTCGTTTTAGGGGGTTGTGCTACCTAGATAGTTACATAATCAATTTCATCATATAGTGCCAAGGGCTTAAATAGTTTTAAATATTCTTTTAACATCGGGTTCTGGACGAGAAAAGAGACTTTGTGAATGTATTTTTTAGATTTGATAAATTGAATTCCGATGCACCAACATATATATACGGCCGAGTGCACCAATAGCGAGTAGCTGGAGAATAGCGCTACCTTGCTAGTAAGTGAGAGGTAAGTCATAATTTCGAGAGCCCCAAACCGGAAAAAGCTACTAGGCTAGTAAAACGATTAATTTACGCTAACTCTTATACCTGTCCAGACCCAAGAGTACATGTAAGTTGGAGCATAACGTTATACTGCTGCAACTATCGATGCTAAGTAGTTTGCAAGGTGTACGCTGTGGGTGTTTCTTTTCGATTTCCTCATAAGTATGGTTAACTATTCTGTCATATCTAGCACTGTATATGTTTTTATATTGCATACAACCATTCATAATATGAGATACGGTATCGGATGGGTTACATATTTTCCACGATTTTGAGTATGTGTTCAGGTAGTACTTGTGAAGAAGAGAATTACATTCTAATAGTTGCATACGTGATTTAAAAGTGAATTGAACCAATGTATCATTAATTGCTAGATTACTCTGATAGCTGACAGATAAATGATGATCGATATTATTCGTTTTAAAAATCCGTCCTTGAGACTCAAGAGTTTGCAGTCTGTGAACTCGTCTATTTATGTGGGATTGTTTAAGGTGGTTGCATAGGGCAGTATGTGACCTAAATACGAGATCAACATCATTGTCTTCTTTAGCGACAATAGCATAAACGTCATTGTAATATTCTAGCGTTAAGCATTCGTGAATGCATAGCTCGTTTAATTCGACCCAAATTGACTTGGGCCAATTGACCTGGCTCACTTTGATGACTCTGCCATTCGCACCCACCTTAAACTTACCAAGCAGCATTGCTTTAAGAGATTACATACATACGATACATATACCCCTACACCCCTACATACGAGTTTTTATAAAGCGCCATTTCATTTAGATCACGGCGCTGCAACATCCAGGCAGCAGCTAATTCAGCGCCAAGTTGCGACAAACATAGTGACAGATACGATGAGTTCCTGTAACCTAGGAATATGTGTGTATAGGTATTTCACACATTTGTTTACACTTTGGGAAATCTCCATGTGTTATGCAATCGAGTGTAACCTCAGTTAAATTAGTTCGATATGCATGATCTGAAATTGTAATGAGAGGGTACAGTATGTAAAAGATGATAAAAAACAACGAGCCTAAATTGCAATGATGTTGATGACGACAAAATGTAATGAATTTAGGGCATCGATGGGTACCGTACTAATCATTTTGGGATTATTTTCAGAAACCTTTTCCCAACTTCGAAAATATTTCTCAAGCATTACTCAACCAATACTAGGCATGTCTGTACTTATTTTAATGCATTTCTCACGGTGATACAAAACATAGTGATGGAATTCAATAATTGTGACATTTGTGACACATTTTGTGAACTTTTTGAACTGTCGTCTGCCGACGCATGCCGTGTGGAAAGTGTTAATAATGAATTCATAATATACTTCGTGTGTTTTTATAGATTGGTAACACTAGCGACAAGGTTGGTTTCGTGAAAGAAACAATATGTGCATTCTGGAATGAAACTACAGGGTAAGTTTTTTTGTTTTTTTGTACAAATTAATGATGTCAGTATGAAATTTATTATGTACATACATTTGGATTTGTTCTGTTAGAAGAGTAAATCACTTTGTACAGACGAATGGAGACAAATCGCGTCGATATGCCATGATAACTATGATAATCAACTGGCGTAACCAACGCAGATGATATCTTAAATAAAGAGAAATGGAGGATACTGTCAAAATGAATACAGATGTGAATATTGTTGGGATAATCATGAATATGCCATTGTTATGTTGTAAATGAGCAATTTACAGCACAGCAATAACTGTGGTTAAACAGTTACAAGCGACCGTGGTTGTTCAAGTAAATATGCAAGCAGTTGTTAAGCAGGATACTTGAGCAACGTCAGTTGTTTAAAACTTTGTTGAACAATTTTGTGCAATATTGTAAGTGTCGTCTGCTGACGCCAGCCGTGTGGAAAACGTTAATTTTTGATTGTGCGGGATTTATCTTTGTTTAGCTTTACATTGGTTTCTGCCTAATGGGCGCAAACTTTTTGCATTCGTCAGGTTTAGATTTAGAATTTAGACAATTATTCAAATTCTGCATACTGCTTTTCTTCTGACCAAACAATAGTACAGTAATTGTCTCACTTTCATGACACACTGTATTAATTACTGTTATGTGTCTTCGATTTGTATTACACACAGGAGTTATTCAACCAACGGTGTCTCCAAAACATGGGAGGAGAGCCACGCTGGAAATAGAGCCACGTCATGTAGTACTACGCATACGACAAGTTTCGCCATTCTGTTGCAGATAAACGATGGTTCGAATGTAAGTATTATAATTGTTTCATGATGCCACACTCAATGTCGCGAAGGTCCCCCACTCCGTCGGGTTTCTCCCGGTCTCTTTTAAAATGCTAGTGGTTCTACATAGCATTTTCCGCCCAGCTGAACACACGAAAATACATAGCAATAATCAATAACAGCGGAATTGCACTGCTATTATGGTTTGACTGGTTCCAAATTGCGCTTTCTGCCACGCTAGCGTCACGCATACAATTTGCAATGGGATTAATTAACTATGCAACTAATACAATTATATAAAATGTTAGAATCTATTTGTAACACCTATGCATTTATTAACTAATAGGCAATATTCATCTTTAATGATGAACTCTATAACATAAATACGTTCAAATTACATACGTGATAACCTGGAAGCTTAACTATATCCACGCGGCTATTGCTTTTACCATTATACAAAACAGGTTTTTCAGAAATCTTTCCCAACTTTCAAGGTTTATCTCAATGATTACTGAACCATTAATAATGGTAAGAAAATTCAATAATTATGACATTTTAAAAACATTTTTTGTGACATTTTGGAATGTCGTCTGCAGACGCATGCTGCGTAAAAAGTGTTACGTTATCGGATGTGGCTTCCGATCGCCTTTACATTGATCTTTACTTTATCCTCCAATTAGGTATCTAACACACACACACTAATCCTAGACGTGTTAACTAAGATCGGCTGTTCGGTGTCCATCCTTTCACTTCTTATTACCATCGTGGTGTTCCTGGCATTCAAGTAAGTGAATATTAATATTCAATATCTACATGCGGACATATAAAACGCAGTACAATTATTTATTAATTTACAACTTTATTAACATTTAAACTGTGCAAAATACTTTTTGATGCAAAAACGGGTGTATCCTTGGTGTAAGATATTTATGATTTAGACTAGTGTCAAGACTTTATTACTGAATAAAGCTGTATAGTCCTTTAAACCTTTCACACACGATTTTGTGCTAGGCTAATTTCATGCATTCTTACAACAAGGATAAACCCCAAAATGATTTGGTATAGAAGAGTCATTCTAATGAAAAGTTACAATAAAGCCCTCTAGTATGGCGCATGTATATTTAACTGTACTCGTTTCTGTTATTAAGTCGATGGAAAACCTTCTGCGATTCCGACCGACCTATTTTATTTTTCGAATTTGTTTGTTTTAATAACGATATTTTGTTTTTACAAATTTTGATTGTTTTTGGAAATTTGTGAATTGTTTTGAATATTTTTGAAACGTCACCAACATTTCTACACAAAAAGACAGACACACGGACCCTAATTGAGATGCGCAAACTGTTGCGCGTACAACCTATCTGTTAAGAACCATGACCTCATCATTAACACTTTCATGACTTTGCACGCGGCTATTGTGTTACCAAAACAATATAAAAAACAGATTGTTCATCCTTTTCCAACTTCCAAATCTTTAGAAACCAATACTAGACATGTTTGTACTTATTTTAACATATTTCACATAGTGATTCAAAATATCGTAATGAAATCCATTTTGTGATTGAATCATGTTGTGATTTTGGAATGTCCTCTGCAAACGTCTGTCGTGTGAAAAGTGTTAAATACTAAATTTAAGTTTTTTATGATAATACAGGGCCTTACGTGAATCGGATCGTATCCAAATACACATCCATCTGGCGGTGTCTTTACTGTTAGCCCAATTTGTGTTTTTGATTGGTGTTGATCGGACGGAGCACAGGGTAAGTCATAATAATATTGAAACTAACCAATATACTCAATTTATATTGGAATATATCCCCCAATCTTGGTAGACTATTTAAATATACAAAAATACAATAACCCTGCTACTTAAAAAAAACCACCCTGGACAACATCACCAAATTGCTTTTTCTATCATCTTTCTCAGTTGCTCACGAGGAACCCACATGGGACAATTATCCAACTGTCAAACTTGCAATAATTATTTACTGCAGGGCCGATTCCTTTTACGGTTATCTATTTTAATGTGCTAGCATATCTGTTAACAAGGACAAATAAATATGAAAATGAAAGACAAAAAACCCACTCGTTGATGACACATTTATAATAAACACACACCAATCAACACTTTGTTGTTGTTGTCTTAAACAGCTTGCATGTAACACAATCGGGGTAATTCTGCACTACTTGTTCCTGTCTGTATTTGCTTGGTTTGGAGTGGAGGGAATTAACCTATATAATAAAATAATCAGAGTGTACGGAGCCGAAAAGAATCGGATACTGATCTATGCAGCGTTAGGATGGGGTGTTCCCGTACCCATTGTGGCTATAAGCGCTGCTGTTAGTTTCGCAGACTACACTTCGTATCCCGCCAGGTGAGTATTTTGCGCCATCAACGTTGAAATTAAAAACATTAGTAAATGTTATGATGATAGATCTTCAATAGAGGGGATGATTATCTCTATTGAAATGTTGTGTGGAGCTGATACTATGTCTGTTTCGCACACATCTGTACATAATGGGTATTGATAGTCTATTGCGACAACTACATTATCTAAACGGGATACATACAATTAGTTTGATATAAAAAGCAACGGTGACAGTTGAAATGATATCTGAAACAATAAAGTGATGTATTTTTATCATTAACTTGATTCCAAACAAATTGTGTTTCGTACTGCACGTAATTCATTGATAAAAGACTTGCGGTCTTTCAATAAATATAAACACAAATATTTGATCGGTTATCATTTTGTGTATGGTGTATGAATATTCTTATGTTAATACATGCTTTATGTTTTGATTTGTTGCGTTGTATTATATTTCTTGTTTTGTTTGGTGGGTTTTTTGTTGTTTTGTTTTTTGTGTTTATGTTTGTTTGTTGTTGTTGTTGTTGTTGTTGTTGTTGTTGTTGTTGTTGTTGTTGTTGTTGTTGTTGTTGTTTTACTAATACTATCAGATTCTTAATTTGATTCTTTGATTGTTGTTTCAGTTGCTGGTTGAATACAAACTCTGGACTCATCTGGGCGTTTGCGGCTCCAGCTGCCCTTGTTATATTGGTAAGCATCATTAACACATAACATACAGTGAAGACAGTCAATTCTTTTTACATATGCGGATATATATGCAGCATGGAAAATACCCACATGACTGTCTACCCGGGGGTTGTCTAGGCAGGAACTACATACTTTGTGGCAAGTTGTTCTAACCCTAACTTTATTTACGGAAATAAATACTACTGCCTTATTAATTTCCATTACTGCATATATACCAAAGCAACAATACTATCATCTTGTCATCTGACGATTGCCTTATTGGCATGAAACGCAGAGTAACGACTCCCTTTCTCGGAAGGTCTAAACTTTGAATGTTTATATATCAAAGTGTCCTTAAGCACGGACTTCCTTAAAATTGTATACGTACACAACATTCAGACAACTTAAAAAAACAGACACATGTATTGTTTTAAATATATTTGCATTCGATGAACAAATCTAATAGCGTTTTGAAGATGGTCATGGACAACTTTCTTTAACCTCGGGTTGGACAGGCTGGTCATGGAAAACTTACGCTAAACTTATGTATCATAGAAGGGTGGGCTGGTTAATGAAAACACGCTCTAACCTCTTAAATGCTAGGTGGGGGGGGGGGGGGGGGGGCCTGGTCAATGAAAACTTACTCTCACCTCGTGAGTCATATATGGGCAGGCTGGTCGATGAAAACTTACTCTAATCTCGTGAATCATAGGGGGGGGGGCAGGCTGGTCAATGAAAACTTAGTATCATAGGTGGGTGGGCTGCTAACCTCGTAAATCATAGGTGGGCTAGCTGGTCATGGGAAACTTACTCTAACCTCGTGGACAGACTGGTCATGAAACATTTAACCTCTTGTATTATAGATCAATGGACACTTACTCTAATCTCGTGAATCATAGGTGGGCGGGCTGGTCAATGAAAACTTACTGATTTCACGCCTCCAAATGGTTTCCCTATGCGTTTACATGTAAAATGGTGGTTACAAAAAGCCCATTTCATCGCTTATAAAGCGACTGTATTTCTCAATTTGACATTTTCCTTAAATTTCATGATATCTTTGATAATTTAATCAAAACAATTATACCCGCGGTTGTCTAGGCAGGAACTACATACTTTGTGGACATGTACTTCGTACTCTAACTTTATTTACGGAAATAAATACTACTATTATATTAATGTCCATTACTGCATATATACCAAAGCCATAATACCATCATCTTGTCATCTGACGATTGCCTTATTGACATGAAACTCAGAGTAACGACTCCCTTTCTCGGAAGGTCTAAACTTTTGATATTTTATAAACCAAAGCCTCTTTTAAAGCGCGGACTTCCTTAATGTTGTATATTTGTATACGTACACAACATTCAGACAACTTTAAAAAACAGACACATGTATTGTTAAACATATTTGCATTCGATGAACAAATTCGATAGTGTTTTGAAGATGGTCATGGAAAACTTTCTCTAACCTCGTGAATCACAGTTGGGCGGGATGGTCATTGAAAACTTACTCTAACCTCGCGAGTCATAGGTGGGCGGTCTGGTCCATGAACACTTACTCTAACCTCATGAATCATTGGTGGGCAGGCTGGTCAACGAAAACTTACTCTAATCTTGTATATCATAGGTGAGCGGGCTGATCGATGAAAACTTACTCTAATCTCGTGCATCATATGTGGGCGGGCTGGTCAATGAAAACTTACTCTAACCTCGTGAATCATTGGTGCGCAGACTGGTCAATGAACACGTACTCTAACCTCGTGAATCATATATAGGTGGGCAGACAGGTCAATGAACACTTGCGCTAAACTTATGTATCATAGGTGGGTGGGCTGCTAACCTCGTGAATCATAGGTGGGCTAGCTGGTCATGGGAAACTTACTCTATCCTCGTGGACGGACTGGTCATGAAACACTTAATCACTTGTATCATAGGTGGACGGACAAGTCATGGAAAACTTACTCTAGCCTCATTTATCATAAGTGGGCGGTCTGGGCAAGGATATTTAACGATACTAAATTGTTGCAAACTAAATAATATAATTGTACAACTTAGTTTCAACAACATAATTATGCTTCAAGTAATGTGTAAATAATATTTTTTTAAATCTCTTAAACAAAGCTCCTAGAAAATCTATAGATGCAAATGTATAGGATATTGCACATTTTAATGAATTTGTCATTACACTGCTTTACTTTGATCAATCATAACCATATCATTTGATAGATTAAACTCTGCAAAGTTCAACGTTAGCATTAGTTCATATTCATAGATAGATATGATTCTTGGGTAGGGACGGCTATTATTTTAATTGGAGAAGCTTTTACTGTCATACATTAATCACTTGGTCCCGTAATACGGATATTCTTATCCCGGTTATCCTGGTATGTCGTATTCAAACATACGTTTGTATGTAGGTAGTGCATGGTCGCACCCCTATTTATAGTTTCCCCTATTACTTAAATAATAATCAAATAACTCGCCTAAAGGCTCTAGATAATCGTTGGAAAACAAACATAATTTGACACCACTACCTTATTGAGGCTTTTTTTAGTGTATGTATTTCAGATCTTGTGACAAAAATCTAAGTGATCTAGACCTGTCAAGTTTGGAGACTACTAAATAACTGTTTCTAATGAAATAAAGTGTATACGACATATACATGTTTTAGAGCACCAAAACTGGCCAAAGAGAACTTACACCAGCCTTGTGTATTAAAGGTGGGCGGGCTGGTCAAGGGAAACTTAACCTCGTGTATCATAGGTGGACGGGCTGGCCATGAAAAAACTTAACCTCGTGTATCATAGTGGACGGGCTGGCCATGGAAAAATTAACATCGCGTATCATAGGTGGCCATGGAAAAATTAACATCGCGTATCATAGATGGGCAGGCTGGTAAATGAAACTTAACCTCGTGTATCATAGGTGGGCGGGCTGGTCATGGAAAACTTGAGTTGAATTTGGTTGGAAATTCACTTGATAATGACGTCATTGTGGTATCAAAGGGGGAATGTTGATACTTACTTTGGCATCATAGGGAAGAAAAGACCCATAGTTTAACCCTTTGGTATGAACATTAAATTTGATGTCTTTAACACTTTCCACGCGGCTATTAGTTTAACCATATACAAAACAGATTTTTCAGAAACCGTTCCCAATTATTAAAGTGCATCTCGAGGATTACTGAACCAATACTAGACATGTTTGTACTTGAATCAATGCATTGCTCATGGTGATTCCAAATATTGTAATGAAATTCAAGAATTTTGTGCAATTTTGGAATGTCGTCTGTAGCTGCCTGCCGCGTGGAAAATGTTAATATTAAATGATTAACTAGCCCCCCCCCCCCTCCCACACCCCACACTCTTCTGCAGTTTTCTGATGTGACTTGGTAAGCCGCGTTGCCCGGCCCGCATTTGCCGCGTTTTCGCTTTCCTTATACACGCCCGCATTCTCGCCCAAAATTGTACCCGCGTTCTTCAGTTTATTTAGCTTCACCAAGTCACATCGTTTATTTCTACCTTGATAAAGGCCTATGGCCGAAATATCGGGATTTTAATAAAATCATGAGGTTTGAACGATATTACGTATTCTCTGGACATTATCACATACTAGTAGTTATCAATAAGTACAGGGTGTTCCAAAAGTTTCGAAACCATTTTAAAGGTAAGTTACAGTACCAAATTAAACACTTGGAAACAGAAAACATGTAATATAACTTCGCTACCAAACACGACACCTTTTTGAAGCCCCTCAATATAAATACACGCTGACAGATTTGGCCACATAACACGCAATACCATAAAATTGTTCGATTTGCTGGACGCACGGTATTAGTCACTGTAATCGCATGCAGCATTTTCCTCACATTCCATTCATGTGGATTTTGTTAAAAAAAGGTTTTCACTTGTTGAATGTTGTACCCATCATTAATAATGGGCACAATATGTACTATAGCAATCGGAAATTAAGAAGAATCATTGCAGAGCACCTTTTTTCTCTTCACTACCAATTTCCGCTTATCGCATCCTTGACTTTATTCAGCTCATTATACTACGCTTTTATATGAAAGTGCAGTTTTACTGTTTGGGACACTTTCGCCTGTATTTTGGCAAAACGGATAGCTGTTATTGTCAGTTTTGTAGCAAAATAATGCTACAAGCCTTCTCTATCCAAATTTGTTTTCTTCATTTTTATACTCATACCGGTGATATAATGTTTTGAAAAGGTTTCGAAACTTTTGGAGACCCTGTACATTTAAACACCACATTCGTAGCTTACGATGAGAAGGGTTACGCACCGACAATTATAGTACAACAGTAGAACAAACAACCCCACTGGCTCTGGATCGATACGCCACATAGTCGTGAGGTTGTAACGTAACAATAGTGTATTCTTATGTGATACATGAGGCTAGAGTAAGTTTTCCTTGACCAGCTAATCCACATATGATGCATGAGGTTAGACAAATTTTCTGCCCTTAAAAACTGTTTGCTGGTTTTGTTTTTGTTGCCTTAAGTTGAGCTATAAATAATATAAAACTTTAGATAAGATATATCAGCAACGCCTTATCTGAATAATAATTGTATAACTTTAGACTTATTGAAGTGCTTATTCATTTAATCCAGGTGTGTATACTGTATGTTGTTATTTTTCTATTGTAACTTTATTGTGATTTGTATATATGTTTTTTGAGCGGAATAAAAATATAAAAGAGAAAGAAAAAAACCGCCTTATCTAAAAATAAAATGTCATTGCAATTGAAATTACGTTGTTCATTTTTAGATCAATACCATTATCCTCGTGATAATCGGACGCATTCTATGGCGATCAGTGAGAGCAGTTAATCCAAATCCAGATGAGATGGTGGGGATCAGGTAATTAAATGCAATATTTATTCATTATAAGGCGAAAGAGGAGAAATCGTAGTCGGCAAACATTGCACGGCAACAAAATAAAAGTATCCTTTGTTACAAACATGCAGTTTTGAGCTTTGGGTTTGACAAGATATATGCTGATCATTAGTGGCTTCATCAATATCACTGGGGCGAACTGTGCTTCTTCCCTCGAGATTTGGTTTTCTTTTCACTAATGATCACTGTTTGAACCCATTTGAACGAATCCAGCAAATTATTTTTTTATGTTCTCAAACCTTTTCAATCAATAGTATAATAACCTCAACCTATTCATTCACTGATGGTGATTACGTCTAATGCTTGTATGTAATCAACACGGCTGAAGTCGTTGAATATTGCCTTGATTGTGTCAATGATAACTTTACTTTTCGCTTGTATTTCAAACAGGTCGTCTTGTCGCATTTTACCACTCCACATGCGTTAACACTTTCCACGCGGCGATGACATTCCAAAGATTTCACAATTTTTTTTTAAATTGTCAATATTATTGAACTTCTTTGCCATATCCGGAATCACTATAAGAAATACATTCAATGTATTTCAATGTATAAGAAATACAATGAAATAAGTACAAAAATGCCTCGTATTGGTACAGTAATCCTTGCGATAGACCTTGAAAGTTGGGATTTTTTTGTATATGGTAAAAATCATAGCCGCGTGAATAGTGTTAAAAACGATATAATTTCCTTTCCTTTTCAGAGTTTCGATAAAAGGCACATTGGTCCTGACACCTCTGTTGGGCACTACCTGGCTGTTTGGATTCTTGGGACAAGATGGCGGAACCATTGTATTTTCATACTTGTTCGTGATTTGCAATTCTCTTCAGGGATTCCTCGTGTTCATCTTGTATTGTCTATTGAACAAGGAGGTACGATCTTATTTATGTTAATTTTCAGGTAAAGATAAATAAATAATATTTAGATTTGGACAAATCTGGCGTGAATTAAACTAGCAAAGATCTTTAAAAACACGCTCTCGGACCTCTTTGCTATCGCGGCAGCGGATTACCCACGACACGATATAGGCTGTGTTTAGGTGAGCAATAGATGAACGAGCGCTACTGTATACACAGTCTTTGTTGAGAGTCTCAAGTGACTGAAATATGTGTAGTAAATATGAACTGAATTATATATTGGATTATAAACATGATTCTATCAGAACATATAGTGTGCACGTTTCATTGAATTTTGATAATTCAGTACTTAAAGTAACGGACTGGTTCAGTCTTACAGGGTGAGGCAGAAAGAACAGGCACTTCCAATATAAGACCGGTAGCGACCAGTAATTTGGCTTTTATTCAAAATATAATTTTGAAATGGACCAATGTATTATATCATGTTATACTAATTTTTAGTAAAACCTTCGGGTGGACGAATTATTTCGCTAATTGTCAATGTTTTCTAATGAGGCTCACGTTCTTAAAGTTATGTAACGGTCGAATTCAAAAATGTATGTTTTGAATGAAAGCCAAATATGTTGTTATTTTAGCAACATCATCGGTTTTGAATATGGAGGACATTATCGTGTCACACGTGTAAAAAGGAACCGTTCTTTCTGACTCACCCTGTATTATATATGTCAGGTAACGACCATCATAGCCATGACATTCTCGATATGAATACAAAATCTTGGAAATAACTGAACGTCCCAACTTCGACAGAAGCACGGGATGTTCTTAATTTTTAGACTAGGCTGATCGAGGAATGTATAAGTGAAGCAATATGAACACCGTGGATCAGATGTTATACAAGATTCATTAGTGGCTATAATACAATCCCTTTGATCTTCACACTTTTAAAACTTTGTTTATACTATTTTATCATGATCCATCTTAGGTCCGAAATATTTTCAAAAGAACTCTAGAACGCCACCAATTGTCAACGGAGAATAACGCAATACCACTTCGGATCAGAGCTGTAAGTAAAGTTACTGACATATGAATATTTGCAAAAATAAATAATATGTTCATTTTTGTCATTCAGTAGGCAATAAATACTGCAATTCCATTGGTTAGTAGCTTTTTGATATATTTTCGTATCACTCGGTTGAATGGTTGAAGTCTTACTTACTAAGTGATACGAAATGTCAATCTCGTATCAATCTGTCAGTAGCGTAACTAGGGGAGAAGAACAGGCCTGTCATCGAGGGGGGGGGGGGGGCATAACCGAATATTTTGTTTTGTTTATCTGCATAGAGTTTGTCATTTCATTTGTTGTTTTTGTCCAAGCCTTCTGGCAGGGGGAGGGGCAAATGCCAGGGGGGGGGGGGCTTTGCCACCTTACAATATTTTTAAATATCTTAATAGTATAGTTTTGAATTTTATATTATATGTTAGAAATATCATGTCCCTCACTTACAAGCCCAACCCTGGTGAAATTCCGTTTCGATAATTGGAACTTTGTTGGCGAATATCTTTATTTTGACCTATGTTTCACTTCATAAACCATACAAAAGCAGTTTGAGGTAGGCCATGTTTATGACGTCATTGTGACGTTATACGTGTAATTTTTGTACTTATTTTTGCATGTATAGAAAGAAGAAACCTCTAGCTATACAAGGGTATGAAAATAAGCAACTCTGCATCTCCGCTTGGATTTTATTGGGGTGTGGTAAGGGATGGTAACCATCCCTTTGTAAACCGTGTAACAAAAAGGCTCGAGGGTTAAACTATCATTTCGCATTGCATGACCAGGCCAAACAAGGGATTACAAATAGTTTGGGTATCCAACTGTTTCACTTTGCTAAGATATAAAATTAGTAAATACTTTCAAGTCTTTATAGACTTTAAAACTAATTCTAAAATTCTGTTTTGAAATTGGGTCCGTACCGGTGTAATGTCATCTGATGTATTTTGACATGTCAATTACTACAGGGCGTGTCAAATAATATGTCCCATGAGTTACACAATTAATTAAAAATATATTGCATGCTCAGCTCATTTGTTTTGATAAATAGACCGTTGGTAGGCCCTATTAGTCTTCTATCCAATACACTTTATCCCATTGATTTTCACCGCCTAACTACCAATATATGATCAATTCAGTAACAAGAGTGCGAATCCCACTTTGGCCACTTTTGAACAATAAACATGATAAAATGAAAAATAATGCTTTTGTGATTCCGATGATGATTAGGGTATGCCAATGTATAGTTTAAAATACATCTAAAATTAAAATATTCTGTAGTTATTCATGGATGAAAATACGTTTTCCGCTCAGATTCAACTAAATATCAACATTTAGTAGGTAGAGTATGATTGATTTTATTGATTATGTTCAATTAGACACTGAATGACGATTCGAATAAAAGAGTTCCCTGGACATGAAAAGTGGTCAAAGCTAAACTTGACATGCCTGAGTATATTTGCCATAATTTGAAAACGGAAGCTCTAAAATGGATAGAAACAAATATTATTATTAAAGATTGCTGAACATGGTAATTACTATTTTGCGAACAATGTTTATACATTTTTGTTGACTAGCCCTGTAGTTGGTTGCACGATATTCTACTTGGTTCCTTTGGGTCAAAATAGTACATTCAATACCGATTTTACTGGCAAAAAATAGCAACTATAAATGTTGTTCCTGATTGTGTGGATTTTCTTCCTTGTATTTCAATTATTTTATAAAAAATTTTTCCCCAGAATAATTCCGGAACTATATCAAAACAGATCACAGGTTCAACATGTGACAAAGGTACGCCATCAATAATGCACATAATTCTACAAATGATACGCATTGCACACTCTCTTAAATCAAAAGATTGAAAAGTCAATATTAAAGATTGTGCTGAGGGAAGGACCCTAAAAGATTAAAAATATTCAATCTATAGATGGTTTCAATATATCGAACTGAAATTTCGCTCTATTAGATTGAACAATATTTAATCTATTAAGATCATTCCCTTAGCACAATCTTTAAGTTAAGATTGACTTTTCAATCTTTTGATTAACATGTTGAGAGAGTAGGCTATGTATACATACTGTCAGTTAAAATGAGTTAAGAAAGCTCTTCTATGGATTGGTACACTAACTAACTAGCACCAGATCTGGGTAGATTAAATTTAAATATTACTAAAGGAAAGTTAATATCGGAAATGTTTCACTATTGTGCTTTTAAATTTTTCGTTCTCTTTGGAAGTACATGTAGCATAAACCAAAAGCGTGACTGGCAACACTTAACAAAACAATAATGCGAAGTGCATAATGATTTCTACATGAAAAAATAATATTGGGTAAATATTGTTTAAAAGAGGAAGCGTGTCAATACATTGCATTAACTGTAACTGTAACGGAAGAATTACCTCGAATTTCGAAATTTTAAAAATAATTCCAAACATTTCACCCAATGCAGAGAGCAAAGCTGCTGACCCAGTGGGAGCTTCTAGAAATGCTGACCACCGTGACACAGGGGCAGTTGCTGAGGTTAACGCAGCATCCACTAGCTATGCTGGTACTGGGGCCAGACCCCGTGACAAATGTAGCAGAAAAAAATCCAACGCAGTAAGTTTACGTTTAGATATTAACTTATTTAATTAACATCCTATTTGTTATGTCAGTCTACCATTATCCAAGACAACACCAACAAAATGAAATTCAATCATTATTTCCCGGTCAAAGGTCAATAGGGTTCAATAGAGGTCAAATAGTTATATTTTTCTCCTGCTGCAGGGCCAAAATTAAAGACATTGCTTCAATTTCAACCGGACATGAGTCAACGTATATCTTTGAAGAGACAAGGGAAAAACCTAAATTATTATATCCATTTTAAAAATTCGAGCCCAAGACGCAAACCTGAGAAACAGGGATGACTCAAACTGACCAAATTATGAAATCCAATAATCTACCTGATATTATAAACTCTAAGAGCAGACTGACAGAGTCCCGAGGAGGAGACTCAAACCTCTCCATCTGAGACTTATATCAGATAATCCTGATAATACATGGTGTCCGAAACAAATTGCACATTTTGGGACACCCTGTATAAACCCCAAGAGCAGACTGACAGAGTCCCGAGAACAAGACTAAATACATCTAGAATTACGTGGTAGTAAACATGGACTTATGAACATTCGGGTATTCTAGAATACAGAATATCATGTTAACACTTTTTTTTGCCATATAAGCTACAAACATATTTTCCAGAAACCTTTCAACTTTCAAAGTCTATCTCAAGGATTACTAAACCAATACAAGGCATGTTTGTACTTATTTCAATGCATTTCTCATGGTGATTCCAATTATGGTAATGAAATTCAATAATTCTGACATTTTTGAAACATTTTGTGAAATTTTGGAATGTCGTCTGCAGACGTGTGCCCCGTGGAAAGTGCTAACACTTGCTGACTATTCCGTCAGAATATGGACATATATTCTGACATAGTATTTATGACGAGATTGAGATAAAGAATATCATGTTTACCATGTGATTCTAGATGAATCGACTGTTACACATAATGTAAATATATATCTCTAAATCTGAGAGTGCAATTCATTAAACCAGTTTAAGACAATAATGTTGAACAATAATATAGACTCGGACAATCTGGCGTGAATTAAATTAACAATGACCTTAAAAATAAACGGTTTCGTACCCCGGTCCCTCTTCACTATAAATCGACCTTTTATTGATCAGTAATATATATGTCTCTTTTCAGTGGAATGAAGTCCAGTTTACAGTTCCAGGCTCGGTGGACCCATGAACTTCACGAAAATGAAATCGTAACCACGTGAGAACTATACCTGCCGATTGGTCAGAAAGATGGATGCATCATTTATTGCACCAATCAGAGACAATGTTAGAATAATTGTATCCCTGATAAAAATTGAAGTAAAATATTTTAGAAGTATTCTTTTGATTGGTGATTCAAATGAATATAGTTTGTTATAGACCAATTAGAAGGACTGTTAGATAGGCAGGTAGAGCTCAGGGTGTTAAACGAGCGAGAATAGCCATGCAATGTAATACAGATGTATTACGTAGTAATGTGTACTTATTGTTGGATATTTAGTAGCTCAGGAAGTTGTAGTTGTATCTGGGACCTGAAATACACCCTTACCGTGGTTATAACAGTGTTGTGGCTGTTGCTGTTATTGTTATTGTTGTTATTGCTATTGTTGTTATTTTGGTTTTTTAAAGGATAAAGTTTAATTGTTATAATAAATTTAAAAGGTGCCATCAGTTATACAATAGAGCCCACAGTTATCAGTGGTAATAATAGGGAAGAACACTTTATAAGAGGGTTTGGAGAGGAGTAAACTGTGGATTTGTGGTGCTAGAGACCAGAGGTTGCTTCAAGGCAATCCCAGCGTGCAGTAAAAATGCACTGTGCACTGTGATGATAGAGACAGTTCAACATCTGATTTGCCTTAAAAATCATGGTTCATTAGAGAAACTTATCATTGAGACTTTTCAACTTGTTTGGTATCATTGTATTAAGAAATAGAATCCAAATTCATATATTGATACAGATATGAAAAGTCTCAAATACTAATTCCTCTAATGGACCTGGATATTTCTGTACATTTCAATGGAAATCAGGTGTTGAATTATCTCAATTTACAGTGCTTTTCTACTGCATGCTGGGATTACATTGAAGCAACCTCTGGCTAGAGACTTGATTTGTCGCTTTCTTCCTCAAGAAGCTTCAATGCTTGCCAGTTCGACAATTGATCTTAAATTGAACAAATATTTTTAAAAAGGTTCGACGTCA
The DNA here is from genome assembly GCA_035610835.1 of Ophiura sarsii. Lineage (NCBI taxonomy): Eukaryota > Metazoa > Echinodermata > Ophiuroidea > Amphilepidida > Ophiuridae > Ophiura > Ophiura sarsii. Next base: position 54,273,451 of record CM069459.1, on the reverse strand, counting down.
TAGAGAATAGCCATGCAATGTAATCATGTAATACAAATGTATTAAGTAGTAATTTGTACTTATTGTTGGATTTTTAGTAGCTCAGTTGTTGTTTGGGTTTTTTAAAGGATACAGTTTAATTGGTATACTACATTTGAAGGTGCCATCAGTTATAAAATAAAGCCCACAGTAATCAGTGGTAATAGGGAAGGTCACTTTATCATGTTTTGCCTTAAAATCATGGTCTATTAGAGGAACTTATCATTGAGACTTATCAACTTGTTTGGTATCATTATATTGAGAAATAGAATCCCAATTCATATATTGATACAGATATGAAAAGTCTCACTTATTAGTTCCTCTAATGGACCATGATATTTCTGTACATTTCAATGGAAATCAGGTGTTGAATAATCTCATTGCACAGTGCGTTTCTTCTGCATGCTGGGATTACATTCAAGCAACCTCTGGCTAGATACTTGATTCGTCGCTGCCTTCCTTAAGAAGCTTCACTGCTTGCCAGTTCGACAAATAATTTAATTTAAATTGGACAAAAACAAATTATAAATATGTTTAAACAGGTTCTCCGTCATATATACACGTACAAATCTTTTAATGACAATGCTGCAGAGTATCTTGTTTGCTGTATTTCAAAGTATAAACCTGGATGTTCAGATCTAAGATCAAATTCTGATAACCCTAAACTTGTTGCTCCAAAACCATTAAGATTATTTTGCAAAATATTTCGTAATTTCAAAATATTCCATAAAAAAAGAAATAAATGATTCTCGGTCGCTGGACCCAGGTTGTGGAATGGTTTACCATAACATGTTAACATTTCAACATCATTACATTCATTCAAGAAACATCTGAAAGCTCAAACCATAATATGGATTGATGTTCCTTTGGTATTCATTTCATGCAGGTATTATTAATAATATGCCATTTGTTTTTGTATGCAGGTATTTTGTTGCTGTATCTTTTTATAAAGCGTTCCGATCTAGATGTACTTTTTGCGCTATATAAACCTCATTGTAAATATATATGTATGTATTGTCTTTGATATCATAACAATTACTTTATTTAACAACGTAAAATAGAACATACTCGATCTGCACGATAAATTACGAACATGCATCGCTTCGTAATATTTTGTTGTGTTTTAGAGTACATAGGCCTCATCTCAATTTCTGAATGAAAGAAATATGACAATATTTCTATGGGTTGTTTTTTTGAATCAATATTACACCTAGACCTACAGTGTCTTATTCTCGTACAAATTTAAACGCGGTATCCATAATTGCTTGTTTTCCCGCTTTTACATGAACAATTAATATTACATTGTAGATAAATATTATACATTGTAATTCATCGTTTGTCTTATTGCATTTTTATATAGACCCAGGCGAATTTAAAAGTGTCCAATATTTGGGAAATGATGACATGTATTTGACTAAAATGACCCCACGGCTATCAATGAAACCCCAACAAACCATATGTTGTTGAGTCAAATCCTTACCCCAATCCTTACCCCAATAAGACATCACATTAATCCATATGTAAACGAAACTTTGGTTGGGGTGATACTTAAGGTATTTTGAAACATATATGTTACATGAATTTTGCTAGGAAGGTAAGGTTATCATTTCATTGATCATCATTTTCTCTGGCATTTGCATGGCATTTGGAACCATTTTTGCATCAAAAAAGTGCCGTTCGTTTGTTTGATTTGGTTCCATTATTTAAACGTGTAAACTCTTTTCTTGTATCACGATGTTATTTGTAAGCCCTGTGGTATGAAGGCCGTAACGCGTCTTAAACGCATTTGAAAACCCCCGTATATCGTAAGTGAATACATGTATTAGGCATCGATGATGCAATAGTGTAAACGTAATTATTAATTAAGAATTAAGAATGTCGCAGATTGTATCGATAAATTATTATACAGTTGCATAACTAAAGCGATTAAAAAAAATGTTATCGGGTAATTTAAATCGACTAAGTAAAGGACGTTGTTTAAAAGTAAAATGTTACTTACATGTACACGTTCACGTTAGCAGAATTAAGACCGGACCATATTCTCAACACTTAAAAACATACTTCTCCACGGGTACATGTCATTCTTAATTTGTAAAGGATTTTACCAGTTATGGGGTTATCGAACAAATACTATTTCACTTCCAATTAATACCAATGTACAATGTAGCATGCGACATGACGAATGTCTATTAAATTTATTGACTGGATGATATTTATGATACAATCTGTACATTAAAGGCCGATGGAAATTTATTATAGGTTTCCCTTCAAGGAAATCTCTTTTCATTAGTCATTATTCAGTATTTCCTATACATCCTTATTTTGATCAAGTAAATGGCGAGATCTGTCTAAAGACTACATGTATGATGAATCATGATAAGAATATTTATATAAACGATATTGTGACCGTTTAATCACACGATTTTATCCACCAGAAAGAAGACAGACACACCTGTTTCATGATAATTATGTAAGCCAAATCGGTAACACGGTTCATGTATTATGTACAAATAAAGACTAACGAGGGAAGTGTCAAATTCTAACACGCATGACCATCATTTATCAATGCTGTGATGGCATCCAACCGCAGTAGATGTAAACAATCATCAACCAATACGGTTGCTAATCAATATTTAACACTTTCCACGCGGCAGGCGTCTGCAGACGACATTCCAACAGTTCAAAACAAATTCCAAAATGTCAAAATTGTTGAATTTCATTACCATATTTGGAATCACCATACTGAAATAAGTACAAATATACCTAGTATTGGTTCAGTAAATCTTGAGATAGACTTTGAAAGTTGGGAAAGGTTTCTGAAAAATATGGTTTGTATTATCTATATAATAATACGGAATCGCCGATTTTTGTACGGAGATGTTCTCCCCTTTCCGCACCTTCAATTGACTTCAAGTTTTCTGTGCGAGTGCGTATGGGTCCCACGACGAACCAGTTTATGTTTTATTTTTTAAATTTGGGTTAGATTTCGTGAAATTCGAGTTTTTTTAGCCCGTTGCTACGTTATTGCTACGCGCCGCGTATACGCTGAGCACGCCATGGCGATGGCCGTCGCGTAATCGGGCAATTGTCGGCGCGCGCGTATTCAGCCGATTGCCGGCGCACGCGTAGTCAGGCGCCGATTGCCGGCGCACGCGTAATCGGGCGATACCGGAACACGCGTAGGTGCACACGCGTTAGTGGCGCAAAGCGTAGTTTGTTATGTGGTAGAGTAAAGGCAGCAGGCATCCGTTGCTCCATAGTGCAAACCCTATAGTACAAGAAAACGGCATGATGAGACAACAACAAAAAGTCAATCATATAGCCAGGGTATACAGGGACCCCTTTGAACATGTTGAAGGAACTGGGAGCAAGGCCGGCGCAAACCGTATAATGTGGCGCAAACCGTAGGCTTGCATCCAGGATAACATGTGTTAATAGTGACAGGGAAAATGCGTTTATACGACAGTGCCTCAGTCCCATCGCGGACCCATCCACAATGCGGGCCACGGGTAGGGCGCGCTATATAAAAACATAGATAGGCCAGAAATTATTTATAGGCCTATCAGGGGATAGGCCTATAAATAAACAAGGAACTGTTAGAGCAAAATATGCATGCAGAAATAGTCCTACTGGAGAAATAATTTAATGTCAATAGTCCGAAAAATAAAATAAACGGATGGCTAACACTGAACTGGGTGGGTACAAAGTGATCATGGTGAGAACCCGCCTCCCGCCAACTATGAAAGACCCACCATAAACCTTAATAAAACCACTAAAAAAACCAGTGGCGTCGCGGACCTAAATTTATTTAATAGGCCTACAGCGGTGGCGTGTTCCATGAGAGACTTGGCAACTTTTAGGGGGGGGGGGGGGGGGGGTCCGCGATTATAATGGTACACTGGGTACCTGGAGTATGGAATATTAAGGGTACCTGTGATAACTGGATTTTAAGGATGTATGGGGTAGGGCCTATACCAGAGTGGTTATTTCATGTCTTATGGGATACCTAATAATATTTAGCGTTTCTGGGTAGGCCTTATTAAGATCTCTGGATTATTAAGGGCGCCGTGGCACCGATATTAGGATTAAGGGCACCGGAGTATGAAGGACCGCTTGCTATAATTGCACAATAGCGTATGCTTTGATCATGTTGACGACTAACCGCACACTATCTTCTATACCATGTATACACTATAAACACATGGGGTGGGTAGGCCTGTCTGGATTATAATGGTACACTGGGTACCTGGAGTATGGAATATTAAGGGTACCTGTGATAACTGGATTTTAAGGATGTATGGGGTAGGGCCTATACCAGAGTGGTTATTTCATGTCTTATGGGATACCTAATAATATTTAGCGTTTCTGGGTAGGCCTTATCAAGATCTCTGGATTATTAAGGGTGCCGTGGCACCGATATTAGGATTAAGGGCACCGGAGTATGAAGGACCGCTTGCTATAATTGCACAATAGCGTATGCTTTGATCATGTTGACGACTAACCGCACACTATCTTCTATACCATGTATACACTATAAACACATGGGGTGGGTAGGCCTGTCTGGATTATAATGGTACACTGGGTACCTGGAGTATGGAATATTAAGGGTACCTGTGATAACTGGATTTTAAGGATGTATGGGGTAGGGCCTATACCAGAGTGGTTATTTCATGTCTTATGGGATACCTAATAATATTTAGCGTTTCTGGGTAGGCCTTATCAAGATCTCTGGATTATTAAGGGTGCCGTGGCACCGATATTAGGATTAAGGGCACCGGAGTATGAAGGACCTCTTGCTATAATTGCACAATAGCGTATGCTTTGATCATGTTGACGACTAACCGCACACTATCTTCTATACCATGTATACACTATAAACACATGGGGTGGGTAGGCCTGTCTGGATTATAATGGTACACTGGGTACCTGGAGTATGGAATATTAAGGGTACCTGTGATAACTGGATTTTAAGGATGTATGGGGTAGGGCCTATACCAGAGTGGTTATTTCATGTCTTATGGGATACCTAATAATATTTAGCGTTTCTGGGTAGGCCTTATTAAGATCTCTGGATTATTAAGGGCGCCGTGGCACCGATATTAGGATTAAGGGCACCGGAGTATGAAGGACCTCTTGCTATAATTGCACAATAGCGTATGCTTTGATCATGTTGACGACTAACCGCACACTATCTTCTATACCATGTATACACTATATGGGGTATGGGGTTGGTACTGCACATTTTGCAGGCCCGTCAGATGGGGGGGGGGCGACGGTTGCGAACGCCCCCCCCTTTTGAAACTCTTTTTTCTTTTTTTTTCTTTTTTTAAGGTAAAAATTGCGTTTTTCTTAGTTTCAAATATCAATGACAGTGCTTTTTGGACTGCGAAATAGTGTGTCCGTGCGAAATTTTTTGACGTGCGAATTTTTTTGATTTCACCCCCCCCCCCCACTTATGTGAAATTCACGAGGTGACTGACTTGGAAAAAATTTGGGGCAACCTTTTACGAAAATTTTAGGTGAAAACGCCCCCCCTTGGATAAAAGTGTCTTACGGGGATGTTTTGGGGGTTTGTTTGTTTGTTTGTTTGTTTGTTTAAACCGTCGGTCCGTACGGACATACGCTTGGGTCCTGAAGGGACCAGGCTCAAGCAAAATGAAAATGCTCGGGCCAGGCTTAAAAAGCCTACATGTATAAGCATGCTGGCTGAATGAAATGAAAGTTAGAAAAGATGGAAGAAAAGCCTGAAGTAAAAAGAGCCACTTCCAACAAATGGGGTAACTATAACATTGTTTCCCTCCTAAATGGGGTATCGAAATTGGGTCCGAGATTCAAAGATATCACAAAACTCAAATTCTGTGAACAAAGTCTATTTCAAATGAAAAAAAATAATTCAGGGATCTACAATTTTGAACTCATTATCTATGCCCATTTTGCTACAAATCATGAAGGTATCTAATTTAGATAATAATACTCAGCTAGCGAGTGCCCGAGCGAAGCGAGGGTACGCCGCTAGTGGTAACATAATACTAATAGCCGCGTAGAAAGTTTTAAATAACCTAACTGTTGTGATTATCATGATTATGGAACTTACAGACAGTATCATTTTTGACACGCACATGTATGATTAACACTTTCCACGCGGCAATTGGTTTTACCATATACACACGAGATTTGTCAGAAATCGTTCACGGTCTATTTCAAGGATTACTAAAACTTAACCAATACTAGGCATGTGTGTACTTAATGCATTCCTCATGGTGACTCCAAACATGGTAATGAATTTCAATAATGTTGACATTTTTAAACATTTTGTGAAATTTTAGAATGTCGTCTGCAGACGCCTGCCGCGTGGAAAGTGTTAATTGATTGACTTACTCCTCTAAACGGGGGACATTGTTTCCCGCACAGTTTGTACATATGAACCGTTGTCTTGTTTAATATACCAGAAGAGATTTGTTGCAAAAGGGCTATGGTGCATTTTTTTCTCTTCAAAAATGAGTTTGGTATAGAAATGTATAGGGCACAATCATATGTTTCAAGGAAACAAAGTCATTTTTTTTCTCAAAAAGACATTGAAGTTGTTTTGTTGCAAAAGGGCTTGTATACATAATTAATTCTGGATACAAGCCCTTTTGCAACAAAACAACAACTTCAATGGCTGTATGTATACAATGAGATGTAGGTATTTTTGAAAAAAAATGACTTTGTTTCCTTGAAACATATGATTTTGCCCTATACATTTCTATATCAAACTCATTTTTGAAAAATGATTAAAATAGATGATTTGTTTTGTGTGGTATTTTCTCTATGTACAAACAGATGGAGTTTTGTTTCAAAAGGGCTTACATCCAAATTTTCAACAACAAAAAAATGATTTTAAAAATATTAAAAACTAGCACATTTGAAATGTATTCCAATTTAAGTTAGTATGTGGTGTACCTCTTTTTTCATAATCCATTCAGTATTTCAATTGCTCAACTTGAATAATTAGAAACATTTTCTAACATTTTCTCAAAAAGAGCTAAATTGGATGTAGGCCCTTTTGCAAAATACCTCTTGTTATAATAAAGTATAACATTTAATATATAATAAACTATAACATCTCTAAGACAAAGTTTCAAGTTTCTTTTCTTTATTTAACACTATCCACGCGGCTAGGCCTATTAAGTTTACCAATACAAAACAGATTTTGCATAAACCCTTCCCAACTGTCATAGTCTATCTCAAGAATTATTGAACCAATACAAGACATGTCTGTACTTATTTCAATGCATTTCTCACGGTGATTCCAAATTATGGTGATGAAATTCAACAATTTTGAAGATTTTGATTTTTTTCAAAAATCATTTTGGAACTGTCAATCTGCAGACTACTGCCGCGTGGAAAGTGTTAATAAGCATTCCATACATATAGACAGCACCACGGCCATCACATTGATGCATTAAGGTACATTTTTCAACACCTATTGATATATTTATGTCATCTGGCATTACACTTCAAGTGTTAGTGTTAGTAAACTATAAAAGGAAACAATACATTAACAAGTTAAAGAAGTGCAAAGTTATTCTGAACATCAAAAAGTCAAAAATACGTCATTTAATATAAGTTTTCTGTTGATTAAGGGACATTTAGTAGCACATTTTACTATAGAAAAAGTTCAAGAAACTGCCCAATTAAGAGATCGGCGTAAGTACGTATAGGTTTAGTGTACTTACAACTTCATAAACTTCAATCAAAGTAATTGACACTGATTTGAAATTATAATCAAGCTTATTAACAGATAGATCGAACAGTGACTGAGTGGTCTGTTCACACACATGACTGATACGGGTATGTAAGACAAGTTGGAGATGATGCAGAACACTCTTAAATAAGCTTACATTTTACTGATCAAAGTGATATTCAAAATTTAAAACATTGAAATTATACCATGTTTGCACAAGTAATAGGTCTCCCTGTCCATGTATATCCATTATAGCACGATCTCATATTAGATAGAGGCCAAATAATTGTTTCTACCACCCCTCCCCACACCAAATAAAGGGGTCAAAAAAAGTCCCCCTCTAAAATTAGATTACCTTTGTTTACATAACTTCACACACAATTAAACGTTTTGATAAATTTAAACGATTACGAAAAGAAAAAACGACTGGCTACCAATAGAAAGTTTTCCGTTTTCGATATCATGTTTACTTTGCGCATTAGTCACAGTGCACTGATTCCTTGCAACATTAATGTTTTATTACCAAACTCGATCACTCACAACATAGAATAATAGGCATAGTAGACAAAATTGCACAGCAAAAGTCTTCATTCAAGGTGGTTTACAGCATAGATATTACAAATTGTATGGTTCTACGCTAAAACAAATTCAGTTCAAATTACTCAACAAAAGTTCAGAACACATTTCAAGAATATCCATTCTGAAGTTGGTGGATACATTTTTGAACACAGGAACTGTGCATGATTTGTCTCGATGTGGTAGAAAAAGACTAAAACAAATAGCATTAAAATAATCCGGTAAGTTTAAATGTTAACATGTTTGACAGCTGTATGATGTGTGTGTACACTTTTCTGTTACGTTATTCAATATTTTAGATCTCAGTCAGTAGGGAGGTCACGCTGCATGTCATATTTTGTTATACGCAAGAAAACAATGAGGTATCAGTGACTGCAATATTTGCTAGATATAGCTTCGGAAAATGGTCTATTTGGGCATCTCAAAAACGGAGAAACGTGCTAAAAATCAGGTAGAATTTTAGAGGAGGGTCAATAACATCTGCAGATCGGTAAAATGTATAGTATTAAACACGTTTTGTGACCAAATTTATGTCGTAAAATGGTGGAAAATTCACGTTTTGAAAATCTGTGGTCTTCGAAATTACAGGAATCCTAACTCATTTTAAACCTCACCAAATCATGAAATGAACCCTCGTCTACAAAAAATTCCGTGTACGTATTGCTCTATCTGCTTGGAGATAGCGAAGACCACGGAAACTTCATAGCTTCATACCACGGAATGAAATCCGCCATTAGGCGCCATAGACATTACATGGCGAACATCGTACAGATTTGCACTGCAGTCCTCTGTGTAGGGAGTTTTGACAATAGCAAGGTCGTTCGACTATTGTGTTTGTGCATGTTTGTGACTACTGACCCCGTTTAACAATCTTCATAGCTTTCATATAGGGCTTGGGTGACCTAACTATTGACTGATCTGTGTTATGGCTTGCATTAGCACACGTCCCTGTATAAATGGAAACATTTAAACTATATTTCACTATAGAAACGAACATTATGTGTGATATAGTTTGTTATTATGATGGGATCACTGTAATGTAAAATTTAAATATTACAATTGACGGGTCACTTTCGGTGTAACCAACTCTAACCGTCTTTTCGTTAATCTCAATAGGTGTGGATTTATAAGCTTTATTCCTCTGAAGTATAAAATTACATTTTTGCAGTAATACATATTTTACTTCTATGTTAGCATTACAAAAAGATTTTACTCCAATGTTTGGTATAAAAATGATTTCCCACATCTCCTCTTTCTAAATATGTATTCATATATTCAATACGACTTATATTTTGTGAAATACAAAGTTTTAAAGTCGTGCATAGACTTTTGGGACACCCTGTATAAACTTCTCTAAGATCAAGTTTAAAGTTTCTTTTTCTTTATTTAACACTTTCGACGCGGCTATTAGTATTAGATTTACCAATACAAAACAGATTTGTCAGAAACCTTTTTCCCAACTTTCAAAGTCTATCTCAAGAATAAATGAAATGTCTCTATTTTTTCAATGCATTTCACGGTGATTCCAAATATGGGGATGAAATTCAACAATTTCGAAATTTTGGAACTTGTGGGAGGGGGTGGAGGGGAGCGATCACCCCCATATTCGAGTCGTGTCGGTCAAGATTGGTGAGTCGCCGGTTTGAGAGACACCACGTTCACTACACCCATATTTCCAGTGTGCGAAATGCGGGGTTTTTTGTTGCTGAAATAGTGGAGATTCACTTAATCTGGTTTTATTTATCCAAATCTGTGCATTTGTGTTACTCTTATGCTCGCTAAAATGTGATTTTCGCCGCGGATTTTCACTTTCGTGTTTGCCGTATTTGGCCAATCGCCATCTTGAAACATGTTGGACACAATTTCTACTAAAGATGGCGCCCACAATATATTTTCCCGTTTGTTTCTATAAAAATGTTAAATGCGCAAGAATCAAACGTCTCAGTGAAATGCGCGCTCACCTACTGGAAACAAACTTGTTTGCTGCCTTCACTATCTCTTACTGCAGCTGCAGGATAATGACACTCTCTAGTTTTTAGACAAGAAAAACACAGAAATATTTAGAAATAATAGGCGTATACGACGGGTATTAAACTATTATAAATATTTTAAACAGGTTCGCCGTCGTGGATATAGAAATAGAAAACCCCCAGAAATATTACTTTAAAACGTACTAATGTGACACCATCAGCACTTTCCCATGATAACTGCTAAATAAACACTCCAAATTCATCAGGGACAGATCCAGCGCATCAAAAGAGGGCCACTTGGTGTCACATTTGAACCATGCGCCGCGAGCATTGTGATTGGAGCGCCTTATTTATTGTGAACTGTCTTAATTGGTTTGTATTTGTTTATTTTTGTTTTGTTTTTGTTTTGTTTCTGTTTTGTGTTAGGGCTATTTTTATGGGGGTTTTATTACCGTACTTTTCAGTTAAATGATACGGGATCGATTCATTTACGGTCATTTTATACTGTATTTTGTATAATATGCCTATCTTTAAATATTTAATTTGTTGGCCTTCGGTTCTGATAAATCAGGAGTTGAATTATATCAGTGCACAGTACTTTTCTACTGCATGATGGGATTACATTGAAGCAACCGTTGGGTATAGTCTACACCTATTATAGCTGGATGCCATAGACATTAAAGCGATGAATCGACTTCTTAACAGACATGAGACTTTTAAGTCATTTAGTTTCGCTGATTAATTGATTAAATGAGGCATGGAGAATCTTTTAGTATTTTAGTAATGTGGCAGCGCACGATCTACAGCTCGCGGTTGAGGTTTGTTTTCTTCCGTTTATTGATAGCCACGACTACGCTACATAGTAAATAGTAAATACCAAAGGATCAATTGGGGGTCTCTGTGTGTGTGTGTGTGTGGGGGGGGGGGGGGGGGGGGGGGGGGGGGTGTAGCCAGGATTGACGGGGCTATCGATCGCACAGTGCAAATGTGTTGGGTAGTACGACATTGTGTGTGTTAACAATTGGTCCTTTTTTCTCGTGCTGTGTATTGGAAATGAGACTTTTGAAAATAGGACATTTTTCTTTAAATGGTGCTAATCATGGTTTATCTTTATGGTTAGGGGGCAAATTTGATATCAAATTATGCCTAAAAGATTCATTTAATTGCCTATCTAGCCTGTTTGGCCAAATAAAAATTGAATGTTACTCAAAATGACATAAACAAAGTGGTATACTTTCTTTTGTTGAACCCTTTATGTAATGTTAGCAGGATATGATATTAGAGGTGTTTATTTCAGATAAATGCAATTTTGCGATGGACAGAGAATATCAATCTATGAATCGGAGTGAATAATTAATTTATTCTTGTTTAAATTTCATCATTCGGTGAGTGACATGAGAATTGGATAAATCACTCTCTGTAGAGTGATATTCCACTCTTTTAGAGTGAAAATAATTTTTCTTCTGTGTTAGAGGTGTTTGCTCTTTTAACATTTAGAGAGTATATAGTCAGCATGAAGAAGATTTAAACAATTGAGTGGGGTTAGTGATAAGTCCACCTGTATTATATAAAAATTAAAGCTGATGTAAAGAACATTAAATTGCATCACAGTGCCTTGACTTACGTTAAGCTAGTCCAGCAACGCGACTAGCCTAAACTAGTCCAGCTTGGGACGGACTCACATCAAGCTAGTGAGCGACTAACGTAAAGCTAGTCCAGCAATGCTCCAGCTTGACTAACATCAGCTAGTCCAGCCACAGACTAGTCCAGCAGAGCAAATCAAGCTAGTCAGGCAGCTGAGCCGGACTAACCTTAAGCTAGTTTTTAACTTTAAGTTTTCAGTGGAGGAATATTAATGTATATTAAAATAAAACAAAGTAAAGCCAGATCATTTGGTACAGAGTGCTCGATACTAAAAGTAGAGCGTAATATAATACAAATTAAATCTAGTTTATCAAATTAAATATAGTTTATTCCGTTTAAAATATGAAGAAGTGAATGTACATGATTAGTTGATTGCCCGACATGATAGCACATACTCATTTCAAGTGGTTATTTGAGTGTGGACTTTTGGGGAAGTTTGTCAAAACAGTATAATTTCTACATTGAAATATATGATTAGATTGCATAATTTGCATGCTGCTGATATAGTCTTTATGACATGATGACATGGAGTAACCGTGGTAACGTAGAGAATTACTTAACCAATAGCAGCGGAGCTTATTATACCTACTGTACTTCACGCCCAGCACTAATCACGCACTATATTTAACACTACTCTTCTTGGCGCCAGGATTTAGGAATTATTGTGCACAATTTGTACACTGATGCCATTTTGGATTTTAAACAACACCTCTGAACTCGAATCATTGTTTCTAAACCATAAATCGATTTTATAGTATGACTATCATAAAACAATGCCTCCGTGTGCCGGTCTGAAGAGGACTCAATATTGGTATATTTATAGGCTAATTCAATTTTCTTCAATCAAGTTTTAAACAAATTCATTGTTCATTCAACCAGTGGCGATTAGCAATTTGAAGTGAATGTTTGCAATTCATACACTGTAGTCAGTGTACCAGCTCATATAGCAGATGATAGTAAGTTTAAAACTTCAAATATGTTACAGTGCAATAGGCCATAAACACTCCAAAAAACATATTTTCATATTTCATTCCCAAATTCATCCCCTGGCAACCCTTGACTGTCTTCTTTCATGTGTAACATTTTAGGTGCCATGTATGCTCCTATATGGGTATGCCACGATGCCATGCTGCAGTGATACCTGTTCTTTTAGGACTGGTCAATTAGTTTTGATAATGTCACACAATTGTGGACCATACTACCATGCCAAAATGCCATACTGCAGTGCCACCTGCTGTTTTTAAGAACTGATAAATTGTTGTTAATAATGTCACGTATTTTGGACCATATTGCCAATCAACAATGCCATGTTGCAGTTAGACATGTTCTTATGAACTGACAAATTAGTTTTGATAAGTTCACGCTATGTTAGACTACATGCCAAAATGTCATGCTGCAGTGAGACCTGTTCTTGATGCACTGATACATTAGTCTTGATACAATGCCAAAATGCCATGCTGCAGTGAGACCTGTTCTTTAAGCATTGATCAATTAAGTTAGATGATGTCACGCTATGTTGGACCATATTGCCATGCCACAATGTGAAGATCCAGTTAGACCAGATCTTTAAGCACTTATCAATAATGTATGATAATGTCATGCTTTATGTTGACCATCTCGCCAAGCCACAATGCCATGTTTTAGTGAGACCTATTCTTTAAGCCCTGATCAATTAGTTTTTTGATAATGGCACGCTCTTTTGGGACCATAATGCCATGTTACAATGCCCCATTGAAGTAAGAGCTGTTCTTTAAGCACTGGTTAATTAGTTTTGATAATATCACGCAATATTGGACCATATTACCGAGCCACAATGCCATGCTGAAGTGAGACTTGTTCCTTCAGCACTGATCAATTAAGTTAGATGATGTCACGCAATGTTGGACCATAATGCCATGCCACAATGTGAAGCATATCAAAGCCTTGGTCAACTGTTGCGAAACGACAATTAATTGTTACCGAAAAATGGAAGATTTAGACCATTTTTGGTATTTATCAGTCCATATTGACTAATCTGTAAGTGCTATAGGGTATGGTAGCAAAATAACGCTTGCAATGTTCTCTTTCTAATAAAACGATCGCTATATTTTTCGGATATCACGTTCACCCGCAAATGAATGTTAAAATACCCTCGTATTTGCCTAAATTCATTGCGTTGTCGGAGCCGGTACTCCTTTCTCCAATTCATAACTGCGTTGAAATATAATCATGAATATAACACAACGCAAGCCTGTGAAAAACATTCCGTTTGTTGATGTTGTTGCTCATCTGCTCATGATGTACAGGACGTGCCAAAAAAGTGTCCCATCTTGTGAAACATGAGTTTTTTTGGTCATGGATAAAAAAAATTAACTTGAAGTACTGTAGTAATAAGCATGTCCAGTAATCTTTAATCATCTTTAACCATAATTATTGCCATGCAGTAATGTCATAGTGCAGTAACACCTGTTTTTAGCACTTAGCACTTACAGATAAAATACCAAAAATGGTATAAATCTTCAATTTTGGTATTGTCACGCTATTCACGCTATGTTGGACCATATTGTATTGCCACAATGCCATGCTGCAGTGAGACATGTTCTTTAAGCACTGATCAATTAGTTTTGAAAATGTCAATCATCTTGAACTACATAGCCATGCAGTAATGTCATAGTGAAATAAGACCTTTCTTTTTAGCACTAATCAATTTTGTTAGATGATGTCACGCTATGCTGGACCATATTGCCACGCCACAATGTAAAGATGGAGTAAGACCTGTTTTTAAGTACTGATCAATTCGTGTTTATAATGTCACGCTATTTTGGACCATATTGCCAAGCCACAATACCATGCTGCAGTGAGACACGTTCTTTAAGCACTGATCAATTAGTTTTGATAATTTCAATCATCTTGAACCATCTTGCCATGCAGTAATATCATAATGCAGTAAGACTTGTCTTTTTAGAACTGTTCAATTAGTTTTGATGATTTTAATAATCTTGAACCATATTGTCATGCAGTAATGTCATAGTGCAGAAGACAGTGTTAGCACTGATCAATTAGTTTTGATAATGTCACGCTATGTTGTACCTTACTGCCAAGCCACAAAGCTTGTTCTTGAAGCACGGATCAATAAGTTTTTTGAAGTCACGCTATCTTGGAACACAATGAAGTGTTCTTTAAGCACTGATCAATTACGTATTGTAATGTCACGATATTTTGTATTGCCATTGCCATGCCACGTCCCACAATGTCATGCTGTAGTAAGGTGAGACCCAGTCAATTAGTTGTGATAATGTTACATAATCTTGGACCATATTGCCATGCCACATTGTCTTGCTGCAGTAAGACCTGTTCTTTAAGCACTCAATTATGTATTGTAATGTCACGAAATGTTGTACCATATTGCCATGCCACATCCCACAATGTCATGCTGCAGTAAGGTGAGACTCGGTATTTAGCACTGATCAATTAGTTGTGATAATGTTACATCATCTAAGACCATATTGCCATGCCATTATGTCATGCTGCAGTAAGACCTGGTATTTAAGCACTCAATTATGTATTGTAATGTCACGAAATGTTGTACCATATTGCCATGCCACGTCCCACAATGTCATGCCACAGTGAGGTGAGACCCAGTCAATTAGTTGTGATAATGTTACATCATCTTGGACCATATTGCCATGCCACATTGTCTTGCTGCAGTAAGACCTGGTATTTAAGCACTCAATTATGTATTGTAATGTCACGAAATGTTGTACCATATTGCCATGCCACATCCCACAATGTCATGCTGTAGTAAGGTGAGACTCGGTATTTAGCACTGATCAATTAGTTGTGATAATGTTACATCATCTAAGACCATATTGCCATGCCATTATGTCATGCTGCAGTAAGACCTGGTATTTAAGCACTCAATTATGTATTGTAATGTCACGAAATGTTGTACCATATTGCCATGCCACATCCCACAATGTCATGCTGCAGTAAGGTGAGACTCGGTATTTAGCACTGATCAATTAGTTGTGATAATGTCACATCATCTTGGACCATATTGCCATGCCATTATGTCATGCTGCAGTAAGACCTGGTATTTAAGCACTCAATTATGTATTGTAATGTCACGAAATGTTGTACCATATTGCCATGCCACGTCCCACAATGTCATGCTACAGTAAGGTGAGACTCGGTATTTAGCACTGATCAATTAGTTGTGATAATGTTACATCATCTAAGACCATATTGCCATGCCATTATGTCATGCTGCAGTAAGGCCTGGTATTTAAGCACTCAATTATGTATTGTAATGTCACGACATGTTGTACCATATTGCCATGCCACATCCCACAATGTCATGCTGTAGTAAGGTGAGACTCGGTATTTAGCACTGATCAATTAGTTGTGATAATGTTACATCATCTAAGACCATATTGCCATGCCATTATGTCATGCTGCAGTAAGGCCTGGTATTTAAGCACTCAATTATGTATTGTAATGTCACGACATGTTGTACCATATTGCCATGCCACATCCCACAATGTCATGCTGCAGTAAGGTGAGACTCGGTCTTTAAACACTGATCAATTAGTTGTGATAATGTTACATCATCTTGGACCACATTGCCATGCCATTATGTCATGCTGCAGTAAGACCTGGTATTTAAGCACTCAATTATGTATTGTAATGTCACGAAATGTTGTACCATATTGCCATGCCACATCCCACAATGTCATGCTGTAGTAAGGTGAGACTCGGTATTTAGCACTGATCAATTAGTTGTGATAATGTTACATCATCTAAGACCATATTGCCATGCCATTATGTCATGCTGCAGTAAGACCTGGTATTTAAGCACTCAATTATGTATTGTAATGTCACGAAATGTTGTACCATATTGCCATGCCACATCCCACAATGTCATGCTGTAGTAAGGTGAGACTCGGTATTTAGCACTGATCAATTAGTTGTGATAATGTTACATCATCTAAGACCATATTGCCATGCCATTATGTCATGCTGCAGTAAGGCCTGGTATTTAAGCACTCAATTATGTATTGTACTGTCACGAAATGTTGTACCATATTGCCATGCCACATCCCACAATGTCATGCTGCAGTAAGGTGAGACTCGGTATTTAGCACTGATCAATTAGTTGTGATAATGTTACATCATCTTGGACCATATTGCCATGCCATTATGTCATGCTGCAGTAAGACCTGGTATTTAAGCACTCAATTATGTATTGTAATGTCACGAAATGTTGTACCATATTGCCATGCCACATCCCACAATGTCATGCTGCAGTAAGGTGAGACTCGGTATTTAGCACTGATCAATTAGTTGTGATAATGTCACATCATCTTGGACCATATTGCCATGCCACATTGTCTTGCTGCAGTAAGATCTGTTCTTCTTTAAGCACGGATCAATAAGTTTTGATAATGTCACGCTTGGAACACAATGAAGTGACACCTGTTATTTTAGCACTGATCACTTATGTATCATGATAGTGTTACTTTTTTGACCATATTTCCATGCCACATTATAATGCTGGTTCTTTTAAGCACTTACCGATTAGTTTGATAATGTCAGAATCTTGTTAATTAAATGAAATTAAAATGTTTGTAATTAACAAATAAAATTACATGTTGTTAATATTGTTACTGAAATAGTTTGGGTTCTATGAGATTAAAAGCAACAATGAGCACATTTCAAATCCGACTCGTCATAAACATGTGACTCCTAATTTCTAATTTTGGTTTTTAGACACCAACAAGTAAGGTAGGTCATCACTGACAAAAATAGAGAAACACACGACTCTAGACGCAGTATTTAAGAAGTTGCATATAATATCCAAAACTTCCAGGCTAGCATGTGATAGTTTGAAATCCCGCTAAAGCTTGAAAACTAGTAGAACTGAAAAGGGCGCCCTATGAATAACTAAACTCTGATAAAAACGACTTAATACAATTGTCAGCTTTATTTGGTATTTCAAATATAAATGTACTTGACAACTGGATATTGTGTGTACCGAGCTGATACGAGCCGTTTTACACACGATTGCCTTGCTGCTACATACGCTCTTACAAATGAGTGCCGAAACGTTCCTTATTGAGTAATATTTAAAGGGAAGTTGGTACAGGTATACCTACATTATCGGTCATCATTTATTTAAGTGAACTGGAACACGGAAACATAGGTTATTAAATGAACTGCAGGGACGTACGGGAACAGGTAAACGAGCATTACATGCTGTCCCAGAATAATTTATACCGGGAAAAGGTGTACTTATTTAGCTATGAAGACCATTCATATTGTTTAAATCAGAAGGGGGCTTACCAACTAATCATTTTAAAAAAATAGGATGTATTTTTAATTATTTTTGTTCCTAAATGGACACCTTTTTGACACGCCTGTATTGTATTTATGCCAAGCTATACATTTTTGAATCCGTTTGTGATTTCCGGATTTAGTTCAAACATTCGCAATGATGACAGGCTAATGTACCAGCTCGAACAACCTAATTTTTCATAGCTTGTCTTATTCCGTTGATTGGCGGTCAGAGATTGGAACACTTATGAGGCGAATTGCGTTCAGTTTATAAATAACAACACGAAAAGATTATCGTGAATGTAACATCCTTTTTTATTTCATTGGATTATGCTACGGGATAGTAATTACTCGATATCCATATAGCATCGGTGTATATATACAACTCTCATCTGTATTCAACTACTACAACTGTAGACAGTATGAACAATTTAATACTAAATCATTTCAACTTTATTCAACAGGAGCCTACTTGACATTAGGTGTAAATGCTAATTTAGTACTCTTGATTATTTTGTGTCCTGCTACGTTTGGCAAAATACTATTTGGCGATATTTATGTGTTGCTGCCCTCAGGGTGGAACTGGTAGCCGGGTTGCTAAAATGGCGTAGATACGGAAGAGTCATCAGTTATTTTACCGTGTTTATGTACCGTGTTTACACGGCATTTGTAAGCGTTTTACAATGACATTATCACTGAAAGATTGTAAGTAATGAATAACAATGAAGACCGAGAGAAGATTAACACAACAAGGAGATGGTCAAGTGGTAATTTACTGTATAACTGTGTGCTACACGCGTAAAATCCTTTCCTATTCTATGCCAAATTAAGTAGGGCAATGAACTTAGCCGATAAATATTTTGGCCCAACATTCAAGTAAAATAACTGACTTTAGGATGGCGCATGATTCGCATGAAGCTTCCCTATTCTCTGCTTCACTATTCTCGGGTTCAAAGAACAGTAAAACAAGCAGGAGTATCGCTTGTGCTGTAACAAAGGAGGCAGTTGTTAGGGCTGAGTTGTTGTGCAGAATGAAATCTATGGAAAGTCAACGACAAATAGCAAGGGAAGAAGAAGCGTTACGCTGGAAGAAAGAGAAGCTTGTCATCGAAACAGAACTGGCAATGACGGAAGCAAGATTACAGGTGTATGCAACTGCATCGAGGTCATCATCAAGTGTGTGCTTATCATCCAAGGAAAGTACGACTCGTGTTGAAAAATGGGTACAAGATTCACATGGACATGAAATGTCAATGATTGACGATATTAGCCCAACATCAGAACAACATCAAAATACATTAGCCGCACCACAGGAAATTGTCTCAGCGCAAATAGAAAAATCAAGATCAAGAAGTGCCAGGGACACTGCATCAACAAGCTATGCAAGAAATGTCACAGCGTCAAAGAAACGCCAGCAACGCACATTATGTGCCAGAAACACAGCGTCACAGTAACGCCAGCCACGCACAGTATGTGCCAGAAATACAGCGTCAACAAGCGGCGCATGAAATGTTACAGCGTCAGAGTAACGCCAGCAACGCACATGAAGTGCCAGAGACACTGCATCAACAAGCTATGCAAGAAATATCACAGCGTCAAAGAAACGCCAGCAACGCACATTATGTGCCAGAAACCCAGCGTCAAAGTAACGCCAGCAACGCACAGTATGTGCCAGAAATACAGCGTCAACAAGCGGCGCATGAAATGTTACAGCGTCAAAATAACGCCAGCCACGCACAGTATGTGCCAGAAATACAGCGTCAACAAGCGGCGCATGAAATGTTACAGCGTCAGAGTAACGCCAGCAACGCACATGAAGTGCCAGAGATCAACAAGCGGCGCATGAAATGTTACAGCGTCAGAGTAATGCCAGCAACGCACATGAAGTGCCAGAGACATTGCGTCAACAAGCTACGCAAGATATGCCACAGCGTCACAGTAACGCCAGCAACGCACATGATGTGCCAGAGACACTGCGTCAACAACAAGCTACGCAAGAAATGTTACAGCGTCAAAGTAACGCCAGCAACGCACAGTACGTGCCAGAAATACAGCGTCAACAAGCGGCGCATGAAATGTTACAGCGTCAGAGTAACGCCAGCAACGCACATGAAGTGCCAGAGACACTGCATCAACAAGCTATGCAAGAAATGTCACAGCGTAAAAGTAACGCCAGCAACGCACATTATGTGCCAGAAACCCAGCGTCAAAGTAACGCCAGCCACGCACAGTATGTGCCAGAAATACAGCGTCAACAAGCGGCGCATGAAATGTTACAGCGTCAGCAGAGTAACGCCAGCAACGCACATTATGTGCCAGAAATACAGCGTCAAAGTAACGCCAGCAACGCACATTATGTGCCAGAAACACAGCGTCAGAGTAACGCCAGCAACGCACGTTATGTGCCAGAAACACAGCGTCAAAGTAACGCCAGCCACGCACAGTATGTGCCAGAAATACAGCGTCAACAAGCGGCGCATGAAATGTTACAGCGTCAGCAGAGTAACGCCAGCAACGCACATTATGTGCCAGAAATAAAGCGTCAAAGTAACGCCAGCAACGCACATTATGTGCCAGAAACACAGCGTCAAAGTAACGCCAGCCACGCACAGTATGTGCCAGAAATACAACATCAACAGATGTATAACACTTCCCAGCGTCAAAGTGACGCCAGCAATGCACATGAAGTGCCAGAACGACAATATCAACAGATGTATAACATTTCCCAGCGTCAAAGTGACGCCAGCAAAGCACATGAAGTGCCAGAACATCAACAGCTGTACATTGCGTCACAGTATCTGAGTCCCGCGTATGAAGCGCATGGGTCACAACGTCAACAAAAGACATATGATGCTACGCAGCGTGGACATAACGCGTATGAAGCGCATGGAAAACAACGTCAACATAAGGCATATGATGCAACGCAGCGTCGTCATAACGCATATGAAGCGCATGGCGCACATGAAGCGGATCAGATGTACATGTATCATCGCAGTCAAATGGCAGCTCCTTATGATAGTAGTGTCAACCAACAGCATGGAGTACTGACTGGGATTGGCGAGTTTGTAGACTTCATTGATAAACAAGCCAGATTGATAACCAATCCAGTGTATGGCAACATTGAGTCACCAGTGGTACAGAAGAAATCAGTGAACCAACAAGCAAACAACAGACCAAAAAGCCGATTCTTTGCTGCCACCGCTACACCAGAAGAAGAATTAAGATCACCCAAGATTTGGTGTGTTTATTGTCAAAATAACACACACATGCTGGAGGGATGCAAAATCCTGTACAAGAAACCACATCCTGATAGAGTTGAATTCATGAAGAAGGATAACTTGTGTTTTGGATGCCTAAAACCAGCAAAACATAGATACAAGGAATGCACAAGACAGTTGCAGTGTGAAACATGTAAAAGGCGACATCCCACTGTACTACATAGAGACCAAGCTTATCAACAAAGCAACCAGGAGGAAAGCGGCAAATCCAAAGGAGATTCTTCAAAAGTTGATGTTGAAAATGCTACATCATGTGGTCTCACCGGGGCCGGTAACAACAACTCAATTCAAATTGTTGTACCGGTTGTAGTACGATCCAACATATCCACGGAGGATAGAAGCTTCTTAGCTAAGGTGAAGGACAGTGTACGGCGTAATGATGGACATTATGACATTTGTCTCCCGTTACGTACGCCAGAAGAAGGGTTTCCAAACAACCACCTACTAGCAGAAAAGAGACTAGAACATTTGAAAAGAAAGTTGGCGCGTAATCCAGATTTCAACAGAGAATATATTACAGTCAATCCTGCGGACTCAATATCTGAAAACATTCCAGCGAGAGGAGCAGTTACAGACATTCCTGTGCGAGGTCGAATTCACCATTAATAGTCGACCGCTTTTCAAATCATCTGAAGATCCAAATGATCTGGAGGTGCTGACACCAAATGACTTGCTGTTATTGAGACCTAACACTACAGGTCCCCCAGGTTGTTTCCAAAAGACTGATGTTTATGCCAAAAGGAGATGGAAGCAGATGCAGTATCCCGCCGACATTTTTTGGAAGCGCTGGTTAAAAGAATACATACCAGAACTTCAACAGAGACAACGATGGCTTCAGCCTAAAAGGAACATGAAAGAAGGAGACGTTGTGCTTGTCGCTGATGATAACATCCCCAGAAATGCATGGATAATGGGGAAAGTGATACAGACATTTCCAGACAAGAGAGGACTTGTCCGTCAAGCAGAGGTGAAAACCAGAACAACAATTCTACGGAGACCCGTAGATAAACTGTGCATGCTGTTGGAAGCAGATGAATAAGCCCATGCTGAATTTATTTGTGCAGAAATTCTCTTACATCTGTGTGCAAGTGGAATCTGTGCATCATAGGGACTTATACATGTAGGTCATTAGTTGTACACTGCAAATTGACCATATTGTAATAGTGCCCATTTCACATATTTTTTGGTCTTTCCAAATTTCTGCCAGGGGTTGCTATAAATTGGTCAAGTTGTGGAAAATTGTTATATTTTGTGTGTTAAGATAGGTTAACATGCCTATAAAAGACTGAGTCACAATAATACTCAAGTCTCAGCTGACTTGAGCATACAGATGCACTATGCTCAAGATTAGCTCCAGTTAAATGCAGACATGGTTGTGCCCTGTCTGTTTACACTCACAACATGTGAACCTGGGTTGGTGCTATCTTGTTCATGGGGTCTTAGGCCTCCATGTCTCCAATTCTGTGTGTGGACGTGGTTTTCCGTCCATATTTTCGGTTTGTTTATGTCAGTATATTTGACCACATAAAACAAATTTAGCACCACTCCTGATTCAAATCGCATTTACACCACACTTGAGTTGCATTTTGTGTACAAGCAGATGAGCAGTTAATATCGTATCCAGGATGCAAACTATTGACATGATGGAATCAGTCTACCACTTCATTTTGTATTTGCAACTCAAGCGCGTAATCAACCATTATTAGATGACAATTGCCAGATTATCACTGTTTATTGAACATGCAAAGTAATGCAGGCAGATAACCTGCATTTAACATTCTCCAAATATTAATGGATTGTTTACCACTTATATCTATTGGTTGGTGTTACAGGTAAACTTGTTACCACCTGGTGTTGGGTCATAATTATCTGAGCAAATGATTATTTGTGCGCTTTAACGCTCAGGGTACCAGCATTGGTGTTTCCAGGTTTTATTTTATGTGCATTTTGATTACTGTCAGAGTTTACCATGTGTGAATTTGTTGAAAGCCAAATCAAGAAACTCTTTTGATCATACAGTACAAGACAAGTTAAAAAATCCTTGCTATATCCTCGCGTGGATAAATAGCCTCGCGAGGCCAGCTGTAGTTGATACAGGTTGAATTAAAGTTTAAAATGTGATTTTTCAAGTTCAAAGCAAGTTTACTGAATATCATATTACTAGTATGTGTGTGCAGTGGCATTATCAGGGCAAAGGCTACATTTTGTTACGGCATCTTTGTTTACCTGTCATTTTGTTGTTTCAAATTCATACAAAATCCTGTGTATGCCTTTGTACTGATTAAGTAATGCACTTGGTGTATGTGGCTCAAATTAATACACGTTTCTGTGTACTTCCGCTTTTTCAAGTTTAAAGACTTTATGCCACCTACATGTATGTAAAATGTTAGATAACATTTGAATGATGATAGTTTTGTTCATGATATAGATTGTCACATATTTGATTCATCTATTGCATGGGTTTGTGTTTGTGCTATAGATTGCTCGCAGCAATATTGTGCCATGCAATTGGTGACTTCCGATGTGTGTTGATTCCTAATTGTTTTAGTTAAAACATTGTTTAGTGTTAGAGTTTTCACTATGAAAATTTGTGTAAAATTTTGGGTCATGTTGGACATCTCATTTAGTGATCTAAATTTTGTGTTTCAGATTTAGTCAATTTATGGTTCAAATCGTTTTGCAAATTGGGTGAACGTTTTGGATTTGGATACTTAAAAGTTACATTAGCATTCAATTTGTCAATTTATGGATGGTTAATTGTTGGTAACAATTAGGGGCCGGAATGTAAATGCTAATTTAGTACTCTTGATTATTTTGTGTCCTGCTACGTTTGGCAAAATACTATTTGGCGATATTTATGTGTTGCTGCCCTCAGGGTGGAACTGGTAGCCGGGTTGCTAAAATGGCGTAGATACGGAAGAGTCATCAGTTATTTTACCGTGTTTATGTACCGTGTTTACACGGCATTTGTAAGCGTTTTACAATGACATTATCACTGAAAGATTGTAAGTAATGAATAACAATGAAGACCGAGAGAAGATTAACACAACAAGGAGATGGTCAAGTGGTAATTTACTGTACAGGGTGTCCCTAAAAAAATTGTGCACATGTTTGCGCAACTTGTTGACCATGAAGTCCTAAAGTTTGGTGTAATATGTTTATACACACGGAAAGGGAAAACGCTCAGCTTTCAGATGCCGTTTATTTTATCTGATTTGGATTTATCAATCCTGAGATATACCCAATTTATCAAAGCTACCCAAAATCGACGTTGTGCCACTTATACAGAATAAATTATTATGAGCGTCAAAACGATACTAACATTGATCTATCCATGGGCATCAATCGTCTTGAAACATGAGGTGGGCATTTGACCAGAATTGTTTAAAAGAGGCTGAGGAACAAAAATGATGTCCTTGGAATATGTGGCAAGGGATTTCTACGAGCAGTTATTCTGGGATCCCTCTGAAGTGCACGCCGCACGTTATCAATGTGTGACTGTGTCCTGCCACTTTTCATATATTAGTCTTCCAGAATGTTCTTTATTCATATTGGTGCTTGTACCATACCATCTACCAAGCATTTCCAATACTTCTTTTTATATAGGTGTTTTCCTAGATGGTACGTGAGTGCATTTGAGAAATGAATGGCAAATCTCTAGTGACTCTTCTGCTGGACTTCTCGTTTCGTGATATTTTAAGACCATGAACCCTCTTCTGTCATGTCTATTGAACATTGAGGCCGCACCCATCCATTGGGACGTCTGTCTTGTTTTGAAAATGTAGGCCCTATATAAACATTTTGTGAAACCTCGTTAAAAGGACTGGTTCGAATCATGTAACAAACATCTTTATATTCAGTTCTGCTTGGATTCACAGGCACTCATTCTATTATTTAAACCTATCAATCTCAATACAAAAATGTTATTTTGCATAACACTGGTGAAGGGCAATCGTTCAAGTGGAAGTTGTATCTTAGGAGTAAACCTTTGAAACTGGCACAACATCGATTCTGGGTAGCTCTAGTTAATTGTTCATATCTCAGGATTGACAAATCCAAATCAGATAAAATAAACGGCATCTGAATGCTGAGTGTTTTTCCTTTCCGTGTGTATAAACATATTACACCAAACTTTAGGACTTCATGGTCAACAAGTTGCGCAAACATGTGCACAATTTTTTTAGGGACACCCTGTATAACTGTGTGCTACACGCGTAAAATCCTTTCCTATTCTATGCCAAATTAAGTAGGGCAATGAACTTAGCCGATAAATATTTTGGCCCTACATTAGGAGTTTTGAAAACAGCACACGAAAACATCGGTGTCACACAAAATGAAAGCTGAGACTAATATAACTAAAGAGATAGGAAGCACAGCTTCGATCTATTGTTATGCGCTAGACCGTGCAAGCACAACCTCTGGTATTCGCATGGACCATTTTACGACAACGGCGGCGCTCTCCACATCTATTTTGCCATAGTTACAAAATGGCGTCGTTCCAGGTAGAATATGTGTGCGAATGTTTCTCGCGATAAATAATATATACCAACTTTGATGTATTTCGCGGTAATTAATTCATCTTTTTAGAATTTACATGAACGTAAGTAACAATTTAACTATCCTTTACATTAAGATCGGTATGTGCATTTTTTCCGAGTCGTAAAAGTAATGAAATGAAACGATATCGTAGCGATGTTTTCATCAAGCTTTCGTTGATTTTTTCTTCCGTGCAAAGTTGCCGAATTTTGCATCTTTCGATTTACACTGCTTTTGAATCAAAAATTACCAAATTTTGCCGAATTTGTCTTTCTAAATACGAGACAACGGGATTATGTAGCTCACTCTAGTAAAGTTTTACATGTAGTTTATTTTCTTGTTCGTGAACTGATCTATTTTTCAACTAAGTTGATATTTTCAAATCCGAATTCAGGAATTTAGAAAATTGCTCAAAAATCGGTCAAAAGCCACTTTTTAGCAAAATGTCATATATTTGAAAGAAAAGTGACCTTAGTTTTCCTCAATTCATTCAACTTAGCTACTTCTAGTTCATCCTACTTGTTAGTTCAGTGCATTCTACATGTGTCCCAACAGGTACTGATAACATTTATATGTTGTCATCATTTTCCATTTTTCTGTGCTTTTGAATTAAAAATAGCTATTTTTATTGTTTTCTGGTAAATATGGCCAGTCCACGTCATATTTTAAAGGGAATAAGTAACTTAAGTTTTCCGCAATTCCTGAGCCTATGTACTTCCAGGTATTAAATGTAATTGATAGTTCAGTACCTTGTACAATGTACATGTATCCCTACATGTACTGATATAATTTTAACATTTACAGTCGTTTTCCATTGATGTGTAATTTTGAGCTAAAAACACTCATATTTAATGGGTTTTTGGGGGGGTAAAAATCATATTTTTAACGGGAAATGTTACTTGAATTTTCCACTAATTCTTGAGACATGATGCTACATGTACTTCCCAGCTTATTATACATGTGTCCCGAGTGACAGGTGAGGTAGGCCAACTGATAGCATACATGTAAACTATGTGTGATTTTGAACAAAAAATAGCATATTTTAGTACTTTTTGGTACAAAAATGACACGTCAAATTTTCAAATGTTAAATGATGATCAAAAAAATGTTTCGCAATTCCTCGGACAGTTATGTTGTAAGTCAGTCCATTCTATACTTGAGACTAATATAGTCTCAGATTTTACATTTCTTTAAAGGTTTGCATTTAAATGTTATGATCATTTTCTGTGTGTGATTTTGAGCCCAAAACAGTCATATTAATTATACCTATTTGGGTAAAAATAAAAAATGACACGTCACATGACATCATATTTTAAGTAAAATATTGACCAAATTTAAACATGATTCTCAGACTGCATGTGTAAGTCAGTGCATTCTGCACATGTCTTAAAATGCATTTAAATGTTGTAGGCCTAATCTATATTCCATAAAATATGTGGTTTTGAACCCCAAAATAGCCATAGTTTAGTACTTTGGGGTGTTCATATTTTCAAAGGTGAAATGATAACCAAAATGTTCTCCAATTCTCGGACAGCATGAACATGTACATGTATGTAAGTCTGTGCATTCTACATGTCTTTAAAGGCTCTTATTGCATTTAAATGATATGATAATCAATGTCCACATGTGATTTTAAGCCAAAAAACAGCCATATTAATTATTGTTAGGCAAAAAATGACACGTCACATGACGTCATATTTTTCACGGTAAACATTGACTAAATTTTCACACAATTCTCAGACAGCATGTGTAAGTCAGTGCATTCTGCACATGTCTTAAATAGCTTTAATTGCAATTAAATGTTGTATTTCACTTTCCATAAACTATGTGTGGTTTTGAAGAAGAAAAATAGCCATAGTTTAGTACTTTTGGGTAAAAAAATGACACATCACTCACATGACATCATATTTTCAAAGGTAAAATGATAACCACAATGTTCTCCAATTCTCGGACAGCATGCATATATCTAAGTCTGTGCATTCTATATGTCTTAAAAGGTTCTTATAGCATTTAAATGATATAATAATTTGCCATGTGATTTTGAGCCAAAAAAGCCATATGAATTATAAAGGGTTACAAATGACACGTCACATGACGTCATTTTTCTAAGGTAAACATTGACCAAATGTTCACACAATTCAGTTCACAGAAATTTCCCACGGTTTCGACCTTAAAATAGAGAATTGTGAATTGTCAACGATTATTTGTTAATGACTATCACTCGGGTATAGTAGGTTGATCAGACTTTTATTATTTAACAATTCAACATGAATAACAAAAGTAAATTTGAAATTAAAAAATAAAAATAAACTGGCATTTATAATTGGTCATTTAGGACCAGGTATATAATATTATGTAGTGCTGGTTTTTTTTGTATTTTTTTAATTTAATTTAAATTTAATTTTGTTATTTTGTTATTTTATTTTATTTTATTTTTTCTTTTCATTTTGTTATTTTTTAAAAATTATTATTATAATTATTTTGTTATGTTATTTTATTTTCTATTTTATTTTTTTAATTTTTTTTTAAAATATTTTTTTAAATTTTATTTAATTTATATAGGGTAAAGTCGCCTATTTTCGGTCAGCGCCTATTTTCGGTCACTTGGCAAAATCGTGTAATTGCATCGGTCATCGCCATTTTATAATAGGCGCTGACCGAAAAGAGGCGACTTTACCCTTTTTTATTTTTTATTATTATAATTATTTTTATTTTTTATTTTTTATTATTATTATTATTATTATTATTATTATTTTTTTCTTCATTTCATTACCATTTATTTTTATTTTTTTAAATTTTTTATTCTATTTTTACTTTTATTTTTACTTTTTTTGTAATTTTTAAAATTATTATTATTATTTTGTTATGTTATTTTATTTTCTATTTTATTTTATTTCTTTATTTTTTTAATATATTTTTTTTAATTTAATTTATTATTTTTTTATTTTTTATTTTTTATTTTTTTTAATATTATTATTTTTTTAAATTTACTTATTTATTTATTTATTTTAATTTATTTATTTTAATTTAATTTTTAATTTTTTTAATTTTTTTTTCTTCATTTCATAACCATTTATTTTTATTTTTTTAAATTTTTATTCTTATTTTTACTCTTTATTTTTAATTATTTAAAAAAAAAAAATATATATATATATATATATATATTTATTTTCATTTTCGTGCGGGAGCTTTGAGACAAATGCTTATTTTAGACTGTCATAGGATTGTAGTACAGTATGGTCCGCTTTAATTACCAGTAAACGTGGGGTAGGTTGAGATTAGAAATAACATGAGCAGTTCAGATTTAATTCCTACAATAGATCCCACAAGAAGGCGGTCGCGAAAGCAGGCGAGACTAGTGGTTCAAGAACCGCCTTGTTTGTTTTTGCCTACATTTTGTAATGTAGCCTATTAAAAATTAAATATTGTTTTTCCCTATCCCTGAGAGCATGATAATCAGGTCTTAAAGTTAATGTATAATTCAGTATTTTTATTAAGCTTATAATCAATACATTTATATTAAATAAGATCATCAATTATTTCTTTTTTTATACAGCATGAAATTGAAGCGAGGACGAAGATCTATTGGCCGTCGTAAGAAACAACATCAGCAGCAGTCTGCAGCACAAGAAGAGCAATCACTTCCAAAACCTGCTACAGTCGCTGTATATTCAGAACACTCATATTTTAAGAAACAACACACGCAACAGTCCGCAGCACAAGAAGAGCCATCACTTCAAAAACCTACCACAGTCGCTGTATATTTGGAACACTCATTCATTAAGAAACAACAAACACAGCAGTACGCAGCCCAAGAAGGGCCATCGCTTCCAAAACCTGCTACAGTCACTGTATATTCAGAACACTTATGCATTAAGAAAGCCCATGTTGTTCAAGAATCATGTAGATTTACCGGTTCAAGTTTTGCATTTTGTGATTGTATCCTGCATGAGCGTGCATCTCCAAGTGATGCTCAGATTGAAATCCCAAGACAGATAGACTCAGATGGTCTAGTCGCCGATAAGTTTTATGTGATAGTAGAGACCAATAGCTACGATTACGCTCCAACAGATGATCTTGATCTATTGAGATTTAATATCCTAAAGAATGAAGCGGTACAACACGAAAAAGAAATCAACGGATTACAGTTCAACCTGGCAAAGACAACAGATAAATTGCATGTAATGCAGTTTTATGAAAACTCCTCTGTAACTGTGAGTGTCAACCTGACAATCGACTATGAATTAAGACCAATCATTACAGTGCATGGTAGGCAATTGCCTGCAAACCATACGGTCTACAAGCAAATCTCGTCTGTAAATGTATGGAGTATACTGAAAGTACTCCTGAACTCTATCAATGCACATCATTTATGTTGTGGAAATCCTGAGACGACTTTCTTAGAACACTTTGGTCATAAGGGAGATTCATTCTTGGAAGTTAATAGCGGAGCCTCATATGGGTTCAACAATACGATCACAATCTTGCTCGCTCTTAATACAGATGGGGGAGCGATGTAAGAGCTGCAAGAACAACAGGAGTGTGTTGCGATCGAAGGAAGCTCGTTTGTCTACACAAGACAATTCTTTGGACTTATCATCATCTCGACCAAAATGCTCCATTTCAAGGGCCCTATTAGAGGAGAAAAGTAAACAGCTGAAAATCAGAGCGAGAGAACTTGAAAGACGGAACAATCGTTTACAGGCAGCAAAGGAAACACTCCAGGCAGGATTTGAAGCCAAGCTGAATGAAACGGAAGCGGAAGATGTTCATCAATTGGTCAAAGAGTGCACACCAAATATAGAGACTCTGTTTCCAGATACTGGCTCCTTCGAACGGATTTTCTGGGAGGAACAATTGAAGTTCAACCGCTTACAATCCAAGTCATCTATGAGGTGGCATCCTTTGATTGTAAAATGGGCGCTTCTGATAAAATCAAAGTCGTCTAAAGCTTACCAAGCAATGCGTGATCTTGGCTTCATCCATCTACCTAGTGAAAGAACTGTATATGACTATAGTCATTACTTACCAAGTGAACTTGGTTTTGTGCCTGAAGTAGCTGATATGCTGTATACTGAATGTAAACAGAAGGGTATGTTTGAGACAGAGTGGGGACCACATGTTGGAATTTTGCAAGATGAAATTAAGGTAAAGGATGACCTTGTGTACTGTGCAACGACAGGCCAGCTCGTTGGATATGTGAACTTGGACCGTACGATTAACCAGATACTGGACTTGGAAAAGGGTGTGAGCAATACCAGTAGAGAACTCGCCAACAGCGCCTTAGTTTTGATGGTTCGAGGCATAACAACAAACTTGAAATTTCCATTAGCGGCTTTCGCAACGCGTGGTTTGGACAGTACCCAGCTATACACCATCATCTGGCGCGCCATTGAGATCTTGGAAGTTAATGTTGGCCTCAAGGTGCTGTTTATCACGTGTGACGGCGCTTCCCAAAACAGAAAGTTTTTCCAGATGCACCAGCCTGATAACAATGGAGAGCCAGTGAATTCTATCCCGAACCCCTATGCTACTGATGACAGAAGGTTGTTCTTCATATCAGATGTACCGCACCTTTTGAAGACATCCAGAAATTGCTTTGCAAATTCACAATCCCACCGAATGTCGCGCCATCTTTGGAATAATGGTCAACCCATCTTGTGGACACATATAGTGAACTTATTTGCTGACCACATTGAAAATAGCTTGTATTCCAAATGCAAGTTGACACGTGCACATGTGGACCTTACAGCATTTTCCTGTATGAAGGTTAACCTTGCAGCGCAAGTACTAAGGGGAGACCCGTAAACTAATCGGATACGCTAAGTGGATATCTACTTTGAAATCGGCTAATTCAAATCGACTAAATTATTTTAGATATCTACTTTCAGTTGTTTATGCCATGACTCAAAAGCCGTTTACTGGTTTAAGACCGTGTCATATCGTCTAGATTAAATTGAACAAGCTCCTACGTGATGACATAATTGGCCCTTGAAACGCCCCGACGCACAATTACCTCTATTGTTATCGAGTGGTTGTAAATCTATTTCACGTTGAGTGACACTATTGATAGAGTTCACCCTGAAACCAGCGTGTACCGGTCGATATTTGACTAATGCCTTCTTGTATAAAGTAATTAACTAAAATAACGTCATTTATGTGAATTATATTTGTCATAATCTTTTTGTACATTAAAAAGTACCCCAAAACAAGCCTAAATACGTAAATATCGCGTGTATACTTTGTGCAGTAACTATGTTAGATTTAACCCACACTTCATACTCTAAAAGCACTCGTATCATGTTTATAAACGTACAATGGTCTATACTGCTGAGGGGGGGGGGGGGGGGGGGGGGGGGGGGGGGGGGGGGGGGGGGGACCATACTTTTTAGATAGGAAATGCCGTTAGGAAAATGAATATGATGTATCATTCGTGTCAAGCTTTATTTATTCAAGTCAGATCATTACACGTCTACACATAGAATTATTTTAAATTGTAATTCTATGAATGGTATCCCTGAAGTGTTTCTGTTAGCTATTCAAATGTGAACTTATATATTACTCTCCTGTTTTGTTTTGTTTTGTTTTTATTTAATTTAAGCGCTCCCATATTCATGATATTGAGCGTTTATTTTCACAACAACATAAAGCATTACCATGTTACAGTCAAACACCATAATTATCACAAATGCATACACGTCATTCTATAAGAACAAAAACATTTAAAAACTCCGAAATGTTTCATGACAAATCACAGGAGGCATAAAATCAAACCAATTTTCTTCCCATTAGCAGATAGTATTAAATACATATTTATAATGTGGAAAACAAAAACAGAAATTGTATAAACATCATCGTCTTTGAGAAATTAGAAGTGAAAGTTCATACCAGTACTTTTTTACTAAAACAATTTACTCATTTTCGGCAAGTTTAACAGCTTTTAACGCCTAGAAATACAATTATTTAAACAATGCAATATTATGGATGGCGTCCCTGAAGTGTTAGTCACATTAATTTGAACTAATGTTAAACTATAGCGTTCGGTTAATGCTGGAATCTAACTAGCATGAAAAGTAAATTACCGTCTGCATTGCCTTTTTATTCTTTTTTAACTCACTCACTTCACGATATACAAACCTTTTCCAATAAAACATATTGACACAAAATGTTGTGTTTTATCCTCTATTTGCTGGATCTTGCATAAAAGTGGTGGTTTAAATAGATATTTATTTATTTATTTATTTGAAGATACACTTTCACAACAATAATAATAATAATAATAATAATAACTGGGATTTATAGAGCGCCTAATAGCAGAGGCCTCAAAGCTCTGTACAATTAAAAAAACCATCAAGATATTTGAAAACAGCTGCACCCGTCTACCCAACGACGCGTTCATAATATATAAATACGATTTAAAAGATGAAAGAATAAAGAGAATAATTTGAGATAGTATATATTTATTTGTGACGGCCATCTAAAGCGACATGGGAGTTATAAGACCTTAAAATGGTTGACCTAATACATAACAAATACTTTGCATGTTTGGACTTATTTTGAGATAATTTTTAATGTATAATTCAGTTATGGTGACCAATATCCATAATGGTGATTAATTAATTAATTAGCTTGTACAAGTAAACGTTTTAGTCAATATAGTGATCAGTAAACACCAATTACTATCGCCCCTTCAATCAATAATGCGGATAAACTTCGAGACGATTTAATATCGCCATCGTCACACGCTGAGTACCCTCCTATTGTAGTCTTATAAGTAGCACTTGATAATCAATATTTGACTTGAAAGGAAACTGTTAGAGAAGGAAGAGGATTTGCTAGTCAGTCGAATAGTTATTACTAGTTGAATCAAGAAGCATTTTAAAAGTGGACTTCAAAATCGACTTTGTATCTCTTCCCTGTCGCCTAAGCCATGTCGATATGTGAATCAGATATCTACTAGGCCTATCCGATTAGTTTACGGGTCTCCCCTAAGCAGGAAGGTAGCGATGCAGCTAGAGCAGGTATATGGTCACGATGTGTGTGAAACGGTCAGATTTATTCGTCATTTGAATAGATTTTTCGATTGTCTCAACACGCGGAATTTACATGAAGGAAGAAACTCGGGCAACCATGATTTAGATGCCTACACTGACTGCGATGATCCAAGACTCAAGTATCTAGAAGGTGAATTCCTGGACTATTTCGATGAATGGGAAAAATCTGTCAAAGAGAGACCTGGAAATTTCACGAAGAAAGATAGAGAAAAGAATGTTATTAAGTCATCAAACTCTTGATGGATTAAAGATAACCGTACGGTCCATAGTAGCCTGTGTCCGGTATCTTCTGCAGATGGGTGCTCCGTTTATACTAACTGCTATGTTCAACCAGGACATACTTGAACAGCACTTCGGACATTATAGACACAAAGGTGGTGCCTGCAACAATCCCACCATCAACGATGTTCGCTACACAATGAATTCCCTGCGAGTTATTGGTTCGTCAGCCCTGGCTCCTCTTAGAGGCAACACAAAGCGTTCAGTGGGGTCTGAAGACTCTGAATGCGAACTCTTTAAACCTTTGCCTCGTAAAAAGTCGAGACCCACATCACTGTAGGAAATCTATGTTGAAATGGTTCCAAATTCCACTAATATGACCAACGTAATCTTATTTGATCACATTCCAAAGATCTAAATAAAGCGACAAAAAAAAACATGGACATTTTTTTTACTCTTTTTTTTTTAATTTTAATTTTTTACAATTTTGATAATTTTTTTAACGTCAACATTTCCTGATTTAAAAAAACGAGAGAAGTTTGTTTCTCTGTCAAGTTATTGAAAATCAAACACAAACTGTCAGCTTGGACATTCAAGGTTTTGTTTACAAACCAAATCAATTTGAGTCTTTGTTGGATGATACAAGATTTTATAAGATCAGAATTAGCTAACCTGACAGGATCATTCAAAGTTTATAGACATTTCAAAATTGTTTCAAGAAATATGTGTTTTCAGATGATTATTGAGTACAATCCAGAGTCAATCAATAAGGCAAAAAAAAAGAGTTGTGTTGCCCTCAGCAACCGACCCTAAAATCGTAAAAACTAGGGTCGCATTGTTTTTTTGTTTGTTTTTTCAATTTTGTTTCTTCATTTTTTTTGTTTTTAGATTTAAATTTGATTAAAAGTGTCTAAATGTTACTATTTCTTGCTGGAAATGAATAAATAAGCCTAAATAAATGTTTTTTTAGACTATTGTCACACTAGAAACATTAGTTAAATTGACATACCCTCCATATTGACGTCTATTATTTTCCCTTGTCAGTTTTCTGACCATTGATGCGCTGTCAAAATTATGTACATGTATATAAATTGTATGTAATAGACTTTCAAATCGTAACATTTAAAAACAAGCAAAATGGCTTAATGTCGGGAAAACGTGAACATTTAATCAGGCAATTTTTTCAATTTTACAGTAGGGTAAAGTTGTCTATTTTCAGTCAGCGCCTTTTTTCGGTCACTCGGCCCAAATCGTGTAATAAAAATGACTTCTTCGTTATAAACTGACGACTAAAAAACCTCTGCATAGTTGATGCCCAGTAGTGCTTTTAAAATGGCGACGGCCGATGCAATTACACAATTTTGACCAGTGATCGAAAATAGGCGACTTCACCTATAACCTCTAGTGCACTAAGTAAACATAACACATCAAGGGCTCAGAAACAAAAGACCTTATCTCCATTTTGGACATTTTAAGAAAAAGCCTAATGCTGAAGATTTGTAAACGCACTGGTTTTCATTAATTTTCATGCTCCAAGCAGCTACTGCGAAAAATTAAATCGCCCAAACATATTATTTGTCGGGAAAACGTGAACAATCACGCAACATTTTTCAATTATACGGTATAACCTCTAGTGCACTACATGTAAGTAATCATAACAAATGTCTTATATCTATTTTGACCATTTTAAGAAAAAGCCTATAGATTGAAGATTTGTAAACACATTGGGGAGATAGATATGAGGCCTTGTGATGCTGGCTATAACTTTGAGAGGGGTTGTGATTTCTTTCTGAACATTTTTATACTAAAATCTCATTTAAAAAAAATGGAGATGAGGCCTTTTGCTTATGAGCCCTCAACATTGTATACTATATGATCGGCACATATTTGATTTAAAATACATGCAGGGTAAAGTCTCCAGATTTCGGTCAACTCCTATTTTCGGTCACCTACAGTGTATGTGGCATTTTTTTATAACGACGAGGTCATCTTTATTACACGATTTGGGCGAAAGTGACCGAAAATAAGCACTGACTGAAAACTGGAGACTTTACCCTAGATACAAGCGTTTATCACAGACTTTTTACACAAACAAGCATAGATAACACATGTCTTGAGTTTAATTAATATCTTTGTTTGATAAGAGTCTTATATTTTAAAATGAAAGATTATATATTAATAAAGTTTGTGTGTGTTACTCTATTAGTTTGTGTTCATTTCCTTCAGCTCTTTGCGTAGGGCTTTTCTCGTTCCGGCTTTAGCTTTCACTTGTTTCCGTTTCTTGCACATCTCCTTACGAACAAGCTTAACGAGTGCAAATCCCCGAACCTTCAGAAACAATGCCAGAACATGTTCAAGAATAAGCCTGTCTGTGTCACTGTTCTGCATTAACTTTTTCCAAGCTGCTTGTAGAAGTTTGTATTCCATGAATTTCATCTGCAAGATGACAAGGGAATCGGGATGTAAATTGTCTTTATGGACACATTCACGTAGCCAGCGTTCGACTTGCACCATTATCTGATAGAACTTGTAAGTTGGCTTGTTTTAACCCACCACGGTTCATAAGTTCTATCCACTTTGAAACTTGAGCATTTTCACTTTCACTATCGGATCCTTGCAAATTGTCCAAAATGGAAAGCAATTTGTCCCGTTTGCTTTTGTTCTTGATCCTGTAGTACCGTTTTTTTAAGGGCATGGACTATATACCCACAAATATAAAAAAATAACTTGATGATCATTTTCCGTGATCTCTTCAGCATCATGTTTGACGGCAGAGTCTATAAGCTGAGATTGGCGTTCAAAAAAGCCAATGTAACGTTTGTCAGAAAGTGCTGGGTAAAAAGATTTGCAAATCTTTGAGGAACCACGGATGTTGCACTTCCTTTGATGATGTCAAGAAACCCTCCTACAAATGAGGCGTTCAATCTAAGCTGATGTAGTTGTTGTAAGATTCTTCCTGCTCCCAGGTTGTTTGTCACAAACACATGTTTGATGTGGATCAGCAGAAATGTACATTCTATACTAATTTGCGTTTGCATCAATGTTGCGATGTTTGTTATGTGCGCCCCGGCCATTGAATGTGGTGATGCCAGAAATCTATCCTGTTGTATCTCTCCCAGGGCTGCTTGGATGATACCTGGTAATTCCCTTTCAAGATCGGCCTCTGTTGAAAGGGGTAGCGTGTCTGTAGGCAGCTGTACATCGGCTTCAGGCTCTTCAGACGTCCTTCGGTGCATGTGAGCTGCAGATTTAAAAAACAAGAAAAATCAAAACTTGGTATAAATAACATTTTCTTGCAAACTAAAGCATCGGTTACACTTCACAGCAAATTTCAATCAGAAACAACAATGTAATTTTCCGTGTCTCACAACGTTTACTATCTTATTTCCCAAACAACTGGTTTCACTAAATTTAGATTATATAGCCTTTACATGTAGATATTAAGGTTTTATTCTGGTTTGCTTTAAATCCGTTTCCAGAATGCAACAGTTTGCGTGGGCAATCTGAAAAATATAGGAAACCTCCACCTGTGATTGACGATCAATGGTGCAAAATTCTGCACCATCGGCGATAGGCACGAAGGGTTTGCAACTGCCTGTGCATGTTAGTTTGTAATGAAAAGAAAGATTGGATGCATGCACACAGACGAACACTTATTTTAAAAAACAAACCTTTTAAGTCCGGCCTGTCATGTTTTTTCATTACGTGACCACGAAACCCTGACGTTGATGTGTAATCTTTTTCACAAAGTGGACACTTGAAATGTTTCCGTCTTGTTGTTGTATTTGTAGCGGTAGTTGGTTTCTTATTTTCTTTTTCTTTCGCGCTCGCTTGCGCTGTCACTTCTTCTCCTTCATCGCTACTAGTTATCCATTCATTTTCCGAACCTAAAAGATTAGCTGCTCCAGTTATCTTCCCCCAAAATATCATCCAAATCCAAGTGGTCCCAACTAATAAAATCGTCAGCCATCGCAAAACACGTTAACTCGATACAATGATGTTACTGAGGAGATGACCCCGGGTCAATTTAAAGGCCGATCTTAATTGTAATTGTTCTACGCATGCGCACACGCAAACAAACCCGACGAAGCGGAAGCAGCTCAATAGTCGGTCGAGTGAATCTCGCGATTTACATAACAATACCCGTACCGGACCTTGTGCACAGCAATGAATAGATGTGTGTGTGTGTGCTTCCTATCTCTAGTTATATTAGTCTCAGAGGAAAGTTATCGACTGAAAAATAGGCAAACTGTGACACGTTTGATAAACTGTCCGCATTTTTCGCCATTCCAATGTGATTTACACAGTTAAGACATGAATATTACTGCAGCATGATAATATGGAGTGAGAGTTTACAAGCAAGGTATAATTGTTGTGCCTGTAATTTATTACAGGTTCCTGGTATAATAAATGAGCCAAAGGAGGTTAAACATTGTACAAATAAATAATACCTCACAAACTAACAATATTGCGCAAATAACATGTTCTGAAGAGCCTTTGTTTCTTGATAATTGCACTGAAAAGTCATTCACATTTGCCTTTAGGTTCACAAATAACACGGTATGAGTTACGGTCTTCTGCTAAAAGTGTTTTTTAAGACATAAAATTAAAGGTTAGCTTCCTTGCAATTTAAAGTAGAAATCATTTTAGTTGTAAGCTGATATATATATTTTTTGTAATGAAGCCTTCCTTCGACATGGCCATCATTTTGCCGAAAACATGTGTGTACCCTGGCCAACATGTTGCGAACAGCTCGTCTAACCATTCCCCTGTTGCGGTGTAGCCTGTCACTTCGGCTCTGACACATGCCTCCACTTTTTAAAGACTTCTTGCCTTCTTGGTCTGTTACATGTGATGCTTGTATTCAGACCCAAAATGCCCCAAAATGTCTAAAAACTATAAAGAATGTGAATTATTTCATATTCTATTCAAATTTCAACATCGAGTCATGTTTTATTGACACTAATAACTAATTTTCAAAATTAATTTTACAATTTTGATTAAGTTTTTGCAGATGGACCAGTTGCCCCATACCCCTTTGGACCACTCCGATAAATGACACAGCACTTTGTAGAGATGAAACATTATTGAAGCACGCTTTGTGAAGTAATAACTTTTTACGCCAAAATGTTTAAAAACATACCACCATATTTTTGTCATAATAATTAATTACTCCAAAACATTTCAGAAACAAAGTCAAATCTGCATATTATTTGCTTTTAGCCATTACATACTTTTCTGTAGGCAGCAGGTATCTTTGAATTCGCAATTATTACAACGTTCGGGTCCTATATACAAGTAGACGAGCGTCTTTAGATAAAATAAAAAATGATAATAAACTAATAACTCTACCAAATGAATACCCGTGATAATGATTTGAGTTGAAGCATCTTTTAAATGATAATATTGATCGCAAATCCAAACCACTAATGTCCCAAGTTAGCAACATGCGCCATCGGTCGTTACGACCATAACCTATGGTTTATCATATTTCGGAAAGTCCCTGAGCACACTAGCACTCATCAGATGCAATATGCACTTCGCATCTTAAGATGAGTGTACAAGATGAGTGTACTGCTTGTATATTTTACTGTTGCATCTATCAATCATATAAAGTATATACATTAAACATGGTCTAATCCCATATTAGAGGTAGCTTCAAAGATCTGGAGGATGTCACATGTGTAAATACCCTAAAGTTGCAAATGTTTTGGAATGTAGAAGGTAATGTTATAGGACTATGTCAAGTTTCAACATAAGTCGTACTGTTCAAAAGAAAGCAGTATGCCCATACAATTACAAAATCCTTCATTTCGGACCAGTTGCCTAACGGATTAGTTGGCCCATATTCCCCTATCCCAAAATTGGTCGGATATAGGTTTGAAAAATGGTCAGCTTGTCCTCAACTGGGGCAGCATGTTTACGATGTAATTTCGATAAGCGACTTAGATTGTATTACAGGTTGGCCGACGACTGGATGCGTGGTAGATATAGACTAGGTCACAATACTGTTTATTTTGAAAGTGTATCTGGTCTGGTTATGGTAATTATTTAAATCATCATTATATTGATTGTCGGGCAATCAGCGCCAAACGATTTTGAAATGTGTTCATTCATTATACCGGTGTCATCAGTCAGCTGTAGAACGG
The DNA here is from genome assembly GCA_035610835.1 of Ophiura sarsii. Classification (NCBI taxonomy): domain Eukaryota; kingdom Metazoa; phylum Echinodermata; class Ophiuroidea; order Amphilepidida; family Ophiuridae; genus Ophiura; species Ophiura sarsii. Next base: position 54,232,969 of record CM069459.1, on the reverse strand, counting down.
GGCCCCGTTTCATTTTTTACACGGCGATTCATCAAGTGACGGAAGTCCGTCGCCCGCCGGAATACGAACAAAAACCACTTTTCAATAGAGGGCGGGCTTGAGAACGGGACTGCGTTTCCAAGGTAACGGCCTCACGTCACAATAATTTTCAAAATTCTTAAAAAGCCGATTTTGCCGGTTTTAAACAGCAAAATAACTCTCTTATCACAGAGATAACCGTTACAAAGGTATCACTTCTAAATACTAGAGGGCTTATATTGAATGTAAAAATTATCACACTAACCCTAAAAATTCTATAAAATGGTGTAATCTCGTCTAGAAAATAGTGGTCTCATCGCAGCAAACCGGTCAAAAATACATTATTTAGCTTGTGCCGTGTGATGTTGGGGTCAAAGGTTAAATCAAATCATCGAACTGGATGTCGCAAGGAGTTCTGGTACCTTATGCTGCCCTCAAATCGATGGATAGTTACTTTTTATGCAGATAATTGGGGGTTAAAGGCGAAAATTCAATCATTGCGCAATTTGACGGGTGTACGTTACCTTGGTTACGTACACCCGTCGTTTTAGAGCGCCCTCAATTGAAACGGGGCCCCGTTCTACAGATGACTGGTCATGTGGAATTTCTTTGCACTTAACTCTAGTCATTTCATTTTGATCATTACCAACATCAACCGGTTTCTATGACAATATCCATGAAAAATGTATTACCAAATTTATTAGCGCTTTTAGTTGATTAAATTGAATATACAAACTGTTATCATGTGGAATTTCTATGCACTTAACAGTCATTTGAACTTGATCATTTTAACCATAGTATTTACCAGTTTCTATGACAATATCCATAAACAATATATTACGGAATAAAAACGGTGTCCTTTCTTAATACTATATCTTGTAATATTGGATGTTCGTTTCCGAGAATGAGTGATACCCAGGCCAGGAACTTCATATATTTTGATACCAGCCAGTCGGGCAGGTAGCTTCTATATATAAGTTGCCAGCCCAATAAAAATTGTACCTGCCAAATTTTGTTTCCCAACTCTTTGAGTTTGATGAGAAAAAAAAACCTGCCAGTGAGGCAGGTACTTTTGCACTTTTACCTGCCCAGCACCAAATTTCCCCCCATGGGCAAGCGGGCGGGTGCTTATTTCCAGCCCTGGTGATACCTGATTAAATAAACTGGAATTAAAGGTCATGAAGCGGTCATAAAAGATTAAAGTCTCCCTGATATAGGGGTCATGATTACAACCGGGTTTGTTGCAGCATAAGAACATTTAAACACTAACAATAATTATGTTAACAAAAACAAATTCCCATAGAAGTGTCTTTAGATGATTTTGGTGCAATTTCGGCATTTTTGTTTACCAAAAACTTATTTGTATCGCGGACAGGTGAGAGCGTGAGGTCGGATGTGTCCCCCTCACAAGTGAATTTTTTTTTAATTTTCACACTTATTTGGTGCGATGTGATGTATACTTTTGACCAGAATTGTATAAAAAAGCTACCTCTTCATTTCCAATGCAAGAAAGAAGTTTAGCTTATACTGATATTTTCTTGATTTATATTTAGAACCCATTTGGTGCGATTTGGTGTGCATTTTTGACCGATATTTTTAAGAAAAGCAATGACTTTATTTCCAATCAATATTGCCT
>CM069459.1:54226315-54228815 GCA_035610835.1 Ophiura sarsii | reverse complement strand
GTTAGGGTTAGGGTTAGGGTTAGGGTTAGGGTTAGGGGGTTGTGTCAGTTGTATGCGTGTTAGTTAAGGTCCCTTATTTATGTCATAGATAGGTTATGGGTAGACTAAGAAATTGGCCAAAGAAAATTTCTTAAGTAGTTACCGTTTCAAAATGGCGGCGGTTTGGAGTTTGTACACAAGTCAATGGGATAGTAGCCATTTTGTTTGGCCGCTTAAAAATGGTAGGTCGTACAATTTCGGGCACGGCAAAGAAAATAAAGAGCGTGTTAAGGTCTACCTAGGGTTTAAATAACAGCCTCATCATATCTTTAGTTTGGGAGATATGACGTAATAACCAAAATCCAAAATGGCGACCAAAATGAAAAATTTGTCCGATTTTGTTCAAAATTAATATGTACATAGTTGATGTGAAGCCAAATACAGATTTGTAAGAATTAGCATCGTGCGATGTTGCAAATAAAAATGGCGGCGGTTTGAAGTTTGTACACAAGTCAATGGGAAAGTAGCCATTTTGTTTAGCCGCTTAAAAATGGTACGTCGTACAATTTCGTACACGACAAAGAAAATAAAGAACGTGTTAAGATCTACCTAGGGTTTAAATTACAGCCTCATCGTCTATTTAGTTTGTGAGATATGACGTAATAACCAAAATCAAAAATGGCGACCAAAATGTAAATTTTGTCCGATTTTGTTCAAAATTAATATATGCATAGTTGATGTGAAGCCAATTACAGATTTGTGAGAATTAGCATCTTGCGATGTTGCAATTCAAAATGGCGGCGGTTTGAAGGTTGTACACAAGTCAATGGGAAAGAAGCCATTTTGTTTCGCCGCTTAAAAAGGGTTGGTCATACAATTTCGCGCACGACAAAGAAAATAAAGAGCGTGTTAAGACCTGTATAGGGTTTAAATAACAGCCTCATCGATATGACGTAATAACGAAATTCAAAATCTGGTTAGGGTTATGGTTAGCGTTAGCTTTAGCGTTAGGGTTAGGGTTAAGGTTATGGTTATGGTTAATGAAACTGGCGAAAGAAAAACTCTTAAGTAGTTACCGTTTCAAAATGGCGGCTGTTTGAAGTTTGACAAAATTTGCATGTAAGTCAATGGGAATGACTTTATTTTGGCCGCCATTTTGAAACTACATCTACTTACATCTCCTACTTCCTCTTCATCTCCTCGTCTCCGATCCTCAACCTCAATTTGCGGGGCATTGCTTTCTGTGTGCTGTATGTCTTTTTTCTATATCCCACGTGTAACGGAACATCTTAAATAAAAATGAAATCGATGTCAAATAACGGTGATTGCACATATTGCAAATCGGTTTATTGGCTATAATAATTACATAGAACATTGAAACAAGTTAATATAAGGTGTATACAAAGTGAATGAAGGTCAAAGGTCATCACGAAAAGGAAAGGTCATTCAGGGGTCAAATTTACATTATTGGTTAAACGAACTCAAACAAAGTAAAAATTTAACAATGTTATAATGTCATCCCCAGCCGGACAATAGGATAAGTCTTTCAACGTTTAATTGGATTCAATACGATGTTTCGTTCAAGAGATATTCAATTTTTAGTGTAATTTTAAGATATTACGATTATTTTTTTTTATACATTTTCCCGATTTAGTCAATGGCAATGACTTTATTTTGGCCGCCATTTTTGAAACTACATCTACTTACATCTCCTCCTACTTCCTCTTCATCTCCTCGTCTCCGATCCTCAACCTCAATTTGCGGGGGCATTGCTTTCTGTGTGCTGTATGTCTATTTTCTATATCCCACGTGTAACGGAACATCTTAAATAAAAATGAAACCGATGTCAAATAACGGTGATTGCACAGATTGCAAATCGGTTTATTGGCTATAATAATTACATAGAACATTGAAACAAGTTAATATTAGGTGTGTACAAAGTGAATCTGGTTAGGGGTTAGGGGTTAGGGGTTAGGGGTTAGGGGTTAGGGGTTAGGGTTAGGGTTAGGGTTAGGGTTAGGGTTAGGGTTAGGGTTAGGGTTAGGGTTAGGGTTAGGGTTAGGGTTAGGGTTAGGGTTAGGGGGTTCAGTCAGTTGCATGCGTGTTAGTTAAGGTCCCTTCTTTATGTCATAGGTAGGTTATAGGTAGACTAAGAATTTGACCTCGGGAAATTTCTTAAGTAGTTACCGTTTCAAAATGGCGGCGGTTTGAAGTTTATACACAAGTCAATAGGAAAGTAGCCATTTTGATTGGTCGTTTAAAAATGGTACGTCGTACAATTTCGTGCACGACAAAGAAAATACATAGCGTGTTAAGATCTACCTAGGGTTTAAATTACAGCTTCATCGTACCTTTACTTTGTGATATATGACGTAATAACCAAAATCCAAAATGGCGACCAAAATGTAAAGTTTGTCCGATTTTGTTTAAAATTAATATATGCATAGTTGATGTAAAGCCAATTACAGATTTGTAAGAATTAGCTTCGTGCGATGTTGCAATTAAAAATGGCGGCGGTTTG
>CM069459.1:54211315-54221315 GCA_035610835.1 Ophiura sarsii | reverse complement strand
AGGGTTAGGGTTAGGGTTAGGGTTAGGGTTAGGGTTAGGGTTAGGGTTAGGGTTAGGGTTAGGGTTAGGGTTAGGGTTAGGGTTAGGGTTAGGGTTAGGGTTAGGGTTAGGGTTAGGGTTAGGGTTAGGGTTAGGGTTAGGGTTAGGGTTAGGGTTAGGGTTAGGGTTAGGGTTAGGGTTAGGGTTAGGGTTAGGGTTAGGGTTAGGGTTAGGGTTAGGGTTAGGGTTAGGGTTAGGGTTAGGGTTAGGGTTAGGGTTAGGGTTAGGGTTAGGGTTAGGGTTAGGGTTAGGGTTAGGGTTAGGGTTAGGGTTAGGGTTAGGGTTAGGGTTAGGGTTAGGGTTAGGGTTAGGGTTAGGGTTAGGGTTAGGGTTAGGGTTAGGGTTAGGGTTAGGGTTAGGGTTAGGGTTAGGGTTAGGGTTAGGGTTAGGGTTAGGGTTAGGGTTAGGGTTAGGGTTAGGGTTAGGGTTAGGGTTAGGGTTAGGGTTAGGGTTAGGGTTAGGGTTAGGGTTAGGGTTAGGGTTAGGGTTAGGGTTAGGGTTAGGGTTAGGGTTAGGGTTAGGGTTAGGGTTAGGGTTAGGGTTAGGGTTAGGGTTAGGGTTAGGGTTAGGGTTAGGGTTAGGGTTAGGGTTAGGGTTAGGGTTAGGGTTAGGGTTAGGGTTAGGGTTAGGGTTAGGGTTAGGGTTAGGGTTAGGGTTAGGGTTAGGGTTAGGGTTAGGGTTAGGGTTAGGGTTAGGGTTAGGGTTAGGGTTAGGGTTAGGGTTAGGGTTAGGGTTAGGGTTAGGGTTAGGGTTAGGGTTAGGGTTAGGGTTAGGGTTAGGGTTAGGGTTAGGGTTAGGGTTAGGGTTAGGGTTAGGGTTAGGGTTAGGGTTAGGGTTAGGGTTAGGGTTAGGGTTAGGGTTAGGGTTAGGGTTAGGGTTAGGGTTAGGGTTAGGGTTAGGGTTAGGGTTAGGGTTAGGGTTAGGGTTAGGGTTAGGGTTAGGGTTAGGGTTAGGGTTAGGGTTAGGGTTAGGGTTAGGGTTAGGGTTAGGGTTAGGGTTAGGGTTAGGGTTAGGGTTAGGGTTAGGGTTAGGGTTAGGGTTAGGGTTAGGGTTAGGGTTAGGGTTAGGGTTAGGGTTAGGGTTAGGGTTAGGGTTAGGGTTAGGGTTAGGGTTAGGGTTAGGGTTAGGGTTAGGGTTAGGGTTAGGGTTAGGGTTAGGGTTAGGGTTAGGGTTAGGGTTAGGGTTAGGGTTAGGGTTAGGGTTAGGGTTAGGGTTAGGGTTAGGGTTAGGGTTAGGGTTAGGGTTAGGGTTAGGGTTAGGGTTAGGGTTAGGGTTAGGGTTAGGGTTAGGGTTAGGGTTAGGGTTAGGGTTAGGGTTAGGGTTAGGGTTAGGGTTAGGGTTAGGGTTAGGGTTAGGGTTAGGGTTAGGGTTAGGGTTAGGGTTAGGGTTAGGGTTAGGGTTAGGGTTAGGGTTAGGGTTAGGGTTAGGGTTAGGGTTAGGGTTAGGGTTAGGGTTAGGGTTAGGGTTAGGGTTAGGGTTAGGGTTAGGGTTAGGGTTAGGGTTAGGGTTAGGGTTAGGGTTAGGGTTAGGGTTAGGGTTAGGGTTAGGGTTAGGGTTAGGGTTAGGGTTAGGGTTAGGGTTAGGGTTAGGGTTAGGGTTAGGGTTAGGGTTAGGGTTAGGGTTAGGGTTAGGGTTAGGGTTAGGGTTAGGGTTAGGGTTAGGGTTAGGGTTAGGGTTAGGGTTAGGGTTAGGGTTAGGGTTAGGGTTAGGGTTAGGGTTAGGGTTAGGGTTAGGGTTAGGGTTAGGGTTAGGGTTAGGGTTAGGGTTAGGGTTAGGGTTAGGGTTAGGGTTAGGGTTAGGGTTAGGGTTAGGGTTAGGGTTAGGGTTAGGGTTAGGGTTAGGGTTAGGGTTAGGGTTAGGGTTAGGGTTAGGGTTAGGGTTAGGGTTAGGGTTAGGGTTAGGGTTAGGGTTAGGGTTAGGGTTAGGGTTAGGGTTAGGGTTAGGGTTAGGGTTAGGGTTAGGGTTAGGGTTAGGGTTAGGGTTAGGGTTAGGGTTAGGGTTAGGGTTAGGGTTAGGGTTAGGGTTAGGGTTAGGGTTAGGGTTAGGGTTAGGGTTAGGGTTAGGGTTAGGGTTAGGGTTAGGGTTAGGGTTAGGGTTAGGGTTAGGGTTAGGGTTAGGGTTAGGGTTAGGGTTAGGGTTAGGGTTAGGGTTAGGGTTAGGGTTAGGGTTAGGGTTAGGGTTAGGGTTAGGGTTAGGGTTAGGGTTAGGGTTAGGGTTAGGGTTAGGGTTAGGGTTAGGGTTAGGGTTAGGGTTAGGGTTAGGGTTAGGGTTAGGGTTAGGGTTAGGGTTAGGGTTAGGGTTAGGGTTAGGGTTAGGGTTAGGGTTAGGGTTAGGGTTAGGGTTAGGGTTAGGGTTAGGGTTAGGGTTAGGGTTAGGGTTAGGGTTAGGGTTAGGGTTAGGGTTAGGGTTAGGGTTAGGGTTAGGGTTAGGGTTAGGGTTAGGGTTAGGGTTAGGGTTAGGGTTAGGGTTAGGGTTAGGGTTAGGGTTAGGGTTAGGGTTAGGGTTAGGGTTAGGGTTAGGGTTAGGGTTAGGGTTAGGGTTAGGGTTGGGTTAGGGTTAGGGTTAGGGTTAGGGTTAGGGTTAGGGTTAGGGTTAGGGTTAGGGTTAGGGTTGGGTTAGGGTTAGGGTTAGGGTTAGGGTTAGGGTTAGGGTTAGGGTTAGGGTTAGGGTTAGGGTTAGGGTTAGGGTTAGGGTTAGGGTTAGGGTTAGGGTTAGGGTTAGGGTTAGGGTTAGGGTTAGGGTTAGGGTTAGGGTTAGGGTTAGGGTTAGGGTTAGGGTTAGGGTTAGGGTTAGGGTTAGGGTTAGGGTTAGGGTTAGGGTTAGGGTTAGGGTTAGGGTTAGGGTTAGGGTTAGGGTTAGGGTTAGGGTTAGGGTTAGGGTTAGGGTTAGGGTTAGGGTTAGGGTTAGGGTTAGGGTTAGGGTTAGGGTTAGGGTTAGGGTTAGGGTTAGGGTTAGGGTTAGGGTTAGGGTTAGGGTTAGGGTTAGGGTTAGGGTTAGGGTTAGGGTTAGGGTTAGGGTTAGGGTTAGGGTTAGGGTTAGGGTTAGGGTTAGGGTTAGGGTTAGGGTTAGGGTTAGGGTTAGGGTTAGGGTTAGGGTTAGGGTTAGGGTTAGGGTTAGGGTTAGGGTTAGGGTTAGGGTTAGGGTTAGGGTTAGGGTTAGGGTTAGGGTTAGGGTTAGGGTTAGGGTTAGGGTTAGGGTTAGGGTTAGGGTTAGGGTTAGGGTTAGGGTTAGGGTTAGGGTTAGGGTTAGGGTTAGGGTTAGGGTTAGGGTTAGGGTTAGGGTTAGGGTTAGGGTTAGGGTTAGGGTTAGGGTTAGGGTTAGGGTTAGGGTTAGGGTTAGGGTTAGGGTTAGGGTTAGGGTTAGGGTTAGGGTTAGGGTTAGGGTTAGGGTTAGGGTTAGGGTTAGGGTTAGGGTTAGGGTTAGGGTTAGGGTTAGGGTTAGGGTTAGGGTTAGGGTTAGGGTTAGGGTTAGGGTTAGGGTTAGGGTTAGGGTTAGGGTTAGGGTTAGGGTTAGGGTTAGGGTTAGGGTTAGGGTTAGGGTTAGGGTTAGGGTTAGGGTTAGGGTTAGGGTTAGGGTTAGGGTTAGGGTTAGGGTTAGGGTTAGGGTTAGGGTTAGGGTTAGGGTTAGGGTTAGGGTTAGGGTTAGGGTTAGGGTTAGGGTTAGGGTTAGGGTTAGGGTTAGGGTTAGGGTTAGGGTTAGGGTTAGGGTTAGGGTTAGGGTTAGGGTTAGGGTTAGGGTTAGGGTTAGGGTTAGGGTTAGGGTTAGGGTTAGGGTTAGGGTTAGGGTTAGGGTTAGGGTTAGGGTTAGGGTTAGGGTTAGGGTTAGGGTTAGGGTTAGGGTTAGGGTTAGGGTTAGGGTTAGGGTTAGGGTTAGGGTTAGGGTTAGGGTTAGGGTTAGGGTTAGGGTTAGGGTTAGGGTTAGGGTTAGGGTTAGGGTTAGGGTTAGGGTTAGGGTTAGGGTTAGGGTTAGGGTTAGGGTTAGGGTTAGGGTTAGGGTTAGGGTTAGGGTTAGGGTTAGGGTTAGGGTTAGGGTTAGGGTTAGGGTTAGGGTTAGGGTTAGGGTTAGGGTTAGGGTTAGGGTTAGGGTTAGGGTTAGGGTTAGGGTTAGGGTTAGGGTTAGGGTTAGGGTTAGGGTTAGGGTTAGGGTTAGGGTTAGGGTTAGGGTTAGGGTTAGGGTTAGGGTTAGGGTTAGGGTTAGGGTTAGGGTTAGGGTTAGGGTTAGGGTTAGGGTTAGGGTTAGGGTTAGGGTTAGGGTTAGGGTTAGGGTTAGGGTTAGGGTTAGGGTTAGGGTTAGGGTTAGGGTTAGGGTTAGGGTTAGGGTTAGGGTTAGGGTTAGGGTTAGGGTTAGGGTTAGGGTTAGGGTTAGGGTTAGGGTTAGGGTTAGGGTTAGGGTTAGGGTTAGGGTTAGGGTTAGGGTTAGGGTTAGGGTTAGGGTTAGGGTTAGGGTTAGGGTTAGGGTTAGGGTTAGGGTTAGGGTTAGGGTTAGGGTTAGGGTTAGGGTTAGGGTTAGGGTTAGGGTTAGGGTTAGGGTTAGGGTTAGGGTTAGGGTTAGGGTTAGGGTTAGGGTTAGGGTTAGGGTTAGGGTTAGGGTTAGGGTTAGGGTTAGGGTTAGGGTTAGGGTTAGGGTTAGGGTTAGGGTTAGGGTTAGGGTTAGGGTTAGGGTTAGGGTTAGGGTTAGGGTTAGGGTTAGGGTTAGGGTTAGGGTTAGGGTTAGGGTTAGGGTTAGGGTTAGGGTTAGGGTTAGGGTTAGGGTTAGGGTTAGGGTTAGGGTTAGGGTTAGGGTTAGGGTTAGGGTTAGGGTTAGGGTTAGGGTTAGGGTTAGGGTTAGGGTTAGGGTTAGGGTTAGGGTTAGGGTTAGGGTTAGGGTTAGGGTTAGGGTTAGGGTTAGGGTTAGGGTTAGGGTTAGGGTTAGGGTTAGGGTTAGGGTTAGGGTTAGGGTTAGGGTTAGGGTTAGGGTTAGGGTTAGGGTTAGGGTTAGGGTTAGGGTTAGGGTTAGGGTTAGGGTTAGGGTTAGGGTTAGGGTTAGGGTTAGGGTTAGGGTTAGGGTTAGGGTTAGGGTTAGGGTTAGGGTTAGGGTTAGGGTTAGGGTTAGGGTTAGGGTTAGGGTTAGGGTTAGGGTTAGGGTTAGGGTTAGGGTTAGGGTTAGGGTTAGGGTTAGGGTTAGGGTTAGGGTTAGGGTTAGGGTTAGGGTTAGGGTTAGGGTTAGGGTTAGGGTTAGGGTTAGGGTTAGGGTTAGGGTTAGGGTTAGGGTTAGGGTTAGGGTTAGGGTTAGGGTTAGGGTTAGGGTTAGGGTTAGGGTTAGGGTTAGGGTTAGGGTTAGGGTTAGGGTTAGGGTTAGGGTTAGGGTTAGGGTTAGGGTTAGGGTTAGGGTTAGGGTTAGGGTTAGGGTTAGGGTTAGGGTTAGGGTTAGGGTTAGGGTTAGGGTTAGGGTTAGGGTTAGGGTTAGGGTTAGGGTTAGGGTTAGGGTTAGGGTTAGGGTTAGGGTTAGGGTTAGGGTTAGGGTTAGGGTTAGGGTTAGGGTTAGGGTTAGGGTTAGGGTTAGGGTTAGGGTTAGGGTTAGGGTTAGGGTTAGGGTTAGGGTTAGGGTTAGGGTTAGGGTTAGGGTTAGGGTTAGGGTTAGGGTTAGGGTTAGGGTTAGGGTTAGGGTTAGGGTTAGGGTTAGGGTTAGGGTTAGGGTTAGGGTTAGGGTTAGGGTTAGGGTTAGGGTTAGGGTTAGGGTTAGGGTTAGGGTTAGGGTTAGGGTTAGGGTTAGGGTTAGGGTTAGGGTTAGGGTTAGGGTTAGGGTTAGGGTTAGGGTTAGGGTTAGGGTTAGGGTTAGGGTTAGGGTTAGGGTTAGGGTTAGGGTTAGGGTTAGGGTTAGGGTTAGGGTTAGGGTTAGGGTTAGGGTTAGGGTTAGGGTTAGGGTTAGGGTTAGGGTTAGGGTTAGGGTTAGGGTTAGGGTTAGGGTTAGGGTTAGGGTTAGGGTTAGGGTTAGGGTTAGGGTTAGGGTTAGGGTTAGGGTTAGGGTTAGGGTTAGGGTTAGGGTTAGGGTTAGGGTTAGGGTTAGGGTTAGGGTTAGGGTTAGGGTTAGGGTTAGGGTTAGGGTTAGGGTTAGGGTTAGGGTTAGGGTTAGGGTTAGGGTTAGGGTTAGGGTTAGGGTTAGGGTTAGGGTTAGGGTTAGGGTTAGGGTTAGGGTTAGGGTTAGGGTTAGGGTTAGGGTTAGGGTTAGGGTTAGGGTTAGGGTTAGGGTTAGGGTTAGGGTTAGGGTTAGGGTTAGGGTTAGGGTTAGGGTTAGGGTTAGGGTTAGGGTTAGGGTTAGGGTTAGGGTTAGGGTTAGGGTTAGGGTTAGGGTTAGGGTTAGGGTTAGGGTTAGGGTTAGGGTTAGGGTTAGGGTTAGGGTTAGGGTTAGGGTTAGGGTTAGGGTTAGGGTTAGGGTTAGGGTTAGGGTTAGGGTTAGGGTTAGGGTTAGGGTTAGGGTTAGGGTTAGGGTTAGGGTTAGGGTTAGGGTTAGGGTTAGGGTTAGGGTTAGGGTTAGGGTTAGGGTTAGGGTTAGGGTTAGGGTTAGGGTTAGGGTTAGGGTTAGGGTTAGGGTTAGGGTTAGGGTTAGGGTTAGGGTTAGGGTTAGGGTTAGGGTTAGGGTTAGGGTTAGGGTTAGGGTTAGGGTTAGGGTTAGGGTTAGGGTTAGGGTTAGGGTTAGGGTTAGGGTTAGGGTTAGGGTTAGGGTTAGGGTTAGGGTTAGGGTTAGGGTTAGGGTTAGGGTTAGGGTTAGGGTTAGGGTTAGGGTTAGGGTTAGGGTTAGGGTTAGGGTTAGGGTTAGGGTTAGGGTTAGGGTTAGGGTTAGGGTTAGGGTTAGGGTTAGGGTTAGGGTTAGGGTTAGGGTTAGGGTTAGGGTTAGGGTTAGGGTTAGGGTTAGGGTTAGGGTTAGGGTTAGGGTTAGGGTTAGGGTTAGGGTTAGGGTTAGGGTTAGGGTTAGGGTTAGGGTTAGGGTTAGGGTTAGGGTTAGGGTTAGGGTTAGGGTTAGGGTTAGGGTTAGGGTTAGGGTTAGGGTTAGGGTTAGGGTTAGGGTTAGGGTTAGGGTTAGGGTTAGGGTTAGGGTTAGGGTTAGGGTTAGGGTTAGGGTTAGGGTTAGGGTTAGGGTTAGGGTTAGGGTTAGGGTTAGGGTTAGGGTTAGGGTTAGGGTTAGGGTTAGGGTTAGGGTTAGGGTTAGGGTTAGGGTTAGGGTTAGGGTTAGGGTTAGGGTTAGGGTTAGGGTTAGGGTTAGGGTTAGGGTTAGGGTTAGGGTTAGGGTTAGGGTTAGGGTTAGGGTTAGGGTTAGGGTTAGGGTTAGGGTTAGGGTTAGGGTTAGGGTTAGGGTTAGGGTTAGGGTTAGGGTTAGGGTTAGGGTTAGGGTTAGGGTTAGGGTTAGGGTTAGGGTTAGGGTTAGGGTTAGGGTTAGGGTTAGGGTTAGGGTTAGGGTTAGGGTTAGGGTTAGGGTTAGGGTTAGGGTTAGGGTTAGGGTTAGGGTTAGGGTTAGGGTTAGGGTTAGGGTTAGGGTTAGGGTTAGGGTTAGGGTTAGGGTTAGGGTTAGGGTTAGGGTTAGGGTTAGGGTTAGGGTTAGGGTTAGGGTTAGGGTTAGGGTTAGGGTTAGGGTTAGGGTTAGGGTTAGGGTTAGGGTTAGGGTTAGGGTTAGGGTTAGGGTTAGGGTTAGGGTTAGGGTTAGGGTTAGGGTTAGGGTTAGGGTTAGGGTTAGGGTTAGGGTTAGGGTTAGGGTTAGGGTTAGGGTTAGGGTTAGGGTTAGGGTTAGGGTTAGGGTTAGGGTTAGGGTTAGGGTTAGGGTTAGGGTTAGGGTTAGGGTTAGGGTTAGGGTTAGGGTTAGGGTTAGGGTTAGGGTTAGGGTTAGGGTTAGGGTTAGGGTTAGGGTTAGGGTTAGGGTTAGGGTTAGGGTTAGGGTTAGGGTTAGGGTTAGGGTTAGGGTTAGGGTTAGGGTTAGGGTTAGGGTTAGGGTTAGGGTTAGGGTTAGGGTTAGGGTTAGGGTTAGGGTTAGGGTTAGGGTTAGGGTTAGGGTTAGGGTTAGGGTTAGGGTTAGGGTTAGGGTTAGGGTTAGGGTTAGGGTTAGGGTTAGGGTTAGGGTTAGGGTTAGGGTTAGGGTTAGGGTTAGGGTTAGGGTTAGGGTTAGGGTTAGGGTTAGGGTTAGGGTTAGGGTTAGGGTTAGGGTTAGGGTTAGGGTTAGGGTTAGGGTTAGGGTTAGGGTTAGGGTTAGGGTTAGGGTTAGGGTTAGGGTTAGGGTTAGGGTTAGGGTTAGGGTTAGGGTTAGGGTTAGGGTTAGGGTTAGGGTTAGGGTTAGGGTTAGGGTTAGGGTTAGGGTTAGGGTTAGGGTTAGGGTTAGGGTTAGGGTTAGGGTTAGGGTTAGGGTTAGGGTTAGGGTTAGGGTTAGGGTTAGGGTTAGGGTTAGGGTTAGGGTTAGGGTTAGGGTTAGGGTTAGGGTTAGGGTTAGGGTTAGGGTTAGGGTTAGGGTTAGGGTTAGGGTTAGGGTTAGGGTTAGGGTTAGGGTTAGGGTTAGGGTTAGGGTTAGGGTTAGGGTTAGGGTTAGGGTTAGGGTTAGGGTTAGGGTTAGGGTTAGGGTTAGGGTTAGGGTTAGGGTTAGGGTTAGGGTTAGGGTTAGGGTTAGGGTTAGGGTTAGGGTTAGGGTTAGGGTTAGGGTTAGGGTTAGGGTTAGGGTTAGGGTTAGGGTTAGGGTTAGGGTTAGGGTTAGGGTTAGGGTTAGGGTTAGGGTTAGGGTTAGGGTTAGGGTTAGGGTTAGGGTTAGGGTTAGGGTTAGGGTTAGGGTTAGGGTTAGGGTTAGGGTTAGGGTTAGGGTTAGGGTTAGGGTTAGGGTTAGGGTTAGGGTTAGGGTTAGGGTTAGGGTTAGGGTTAGGGTTAGGGTTAGGGTTAGGGTTAGGGTTAGGGTTAGGGTTAGGGTTAGGGTTAGGGTTAGGGTTAGGGTTAGGGTTAGGGTTAGGGTTAGGGTTAGGGTTAGGGTTAGGGTTAGGGTTAGGGTTAGGGTTAGGGTTAGGGTTAGGGTTAGGGTTAGGGTTAGGGTTAGGGTTAGGGTTAGGGTTAGGGTTAGGGTTAGGGTTAGGGTTAGGGTTAGGGTTAGGGTTAGGGTTAGGGTTAGGGTTAGGGTTAGGGTTAGGGTTAGGGTTAGGGTTAGGGTTAGGGTTAGGGTTAGGGTTAGGGTTAGGGTTAGGGTTAGGGTTAGGGTTAGGGTTAGGGTTAGGGTTAGGGTTAGGGTTAGGGTTAGGGTTAGGGTTAGGGTTAGGGTTAGGGTTAGGGTTAGGGTTAGGGTTAGGGTTAGGGTTAGGGTTAGGGTTAGGGTTAGGGTTAGGGTTAGGGTTAGGGTTAGGGTTAGGGTTAGGGTTAGGGTTAGGGTTAGGGTTAGGGTTAGGGTTAGGGTTAGGGTTAGGGTTAGGGTTAGGGTTAGGGTTAGGGTTAGGGTTAGGGTTAGGGTTAGGGTTAGGGTTAGGGTTAGGGTTAGGGTTAGGGTTAGGGTTAGGGTTAGGGTTAGGGTTAGGGTTAGGGTTAGGGTTAGGGTTAGGGTTAGGGTTAGGGTTAGGGTTAGGGTTAGGGTTAGGGTTAGGGTTAGGGTTAGGGTTAGGGTTAGGGTTAGGGTTAGGGTTAGGGTTAGGGTTAGGGTTAGGGTTAGGGTTAGGGTTAGGGTTAGGGTTAGGGTTAGGGTTAGGGTTAGGGTTAGGGTTAGGGTTAGGGTTAGGGTTAGGGTTAGGGTTAGGGTTAGGGTTAGGGTTAGGGTTAGGGTTAGGGTTAGGGTTAGGGTTAGGGTTAGGGTTAGGGTTAGGGTTAGGGTTAGGGTTAGGGTTAGGGTTAGGGTTAGGGTTAGGGTTAGGGTTAGGGTTAGGGTTAGGGTTAGGGTTAGGGTTAGGGTTAGGGTTAGGGTTAGGGTTAGGGTTAGGGTTAGGGTTAGGGTTAGGGTTAGGGTTAGGGTTAGGGTTAGGGTTAGGGTTAGGGTT
>CM069459.1:54144702-54211215 GCA_035610835.1 Ophiura sarsii | reverse complement strand
AAAACACACATACGGCCCCAGATATTGTACCGGTGACAGATAATGTATACACAATTATGAATTGTATAAGATGACCATCGCAAACCAACAAGAATTAATCAAATAGACATCAGTAAGAAAACGGTTTGGTTGCCCGGTCCCAGATGTTGTACCGGTGACAGATAATGTACACATAATTATGAATTGTATAAATGTCAAAGATGACCATCGCAAACCAACAAAAATAAATCGAACATTGACATTGATGAGTGAGAAAACGGTTTGGTTGCCCGGTCCCAGATGTTTTACCGGTGACAGATATTGTACACATAATTATGAATTGTATAAATGTCATAAGATGACCATCGCAAACCAACAAGAATTAAATAAACATTGACATCGGTGAGTGAGAAAACGGTTTGGTGACATTTGTTCAAAAACAGCTCAACCCCAGGCTATGGAATCGAAGCACACCTAGCAACAAAAGTCCCGGACCAGGTGCTTTGAGGTTGGCTAATTCAAAATAGATAATCGGTACCAAAAATCTGAGATATACTTTAAATGAGCGAATTTCTTCTCCGCAGTTTGATACCTCATTCAACAAAATCGAATGGATACTTTTAAAGTTATGGCGATTTCAATGACCGCGCATAACAACAATAAAGTTGCACTGAAGATTTGTCCTGAAGATGTTTTAAAATTTCAATCAGATTTATTACCATTGCTATCTGTTAGCACATTCTGGACGATATTAATCAATGCAATTCAAATGTAAACAAATATATCATCAATTGTTCATGTTAACCCCTAAAGAACTTCCTGCTCATTGGTCAGAAAGATGAATACACTATTTGTTGCACCAATCAAAGACATTGTTAGAATAATTGTATCCCTGATAAAGATTGGAGTAAAACTTTTTAGAAGCAGTATTTTAATTGGTTATTTAAATGAGTAAAACTTGTGGTTAACCAAATAAACACTATTACATAGGCAGGTAGTGCACAGGGAGTTAAAGTCAATGTCCTGGTGACCCACTTGATCTTCATGGTCAGCTTTCATCTAATTGTAAATTATTTCATCAATTTTGTCACCAAAGCACCAACGGCAGGGTTTTGCTTTAAAGCCAACCGATGGAAAGGCAATTCCAGAAATTCCAGAATTTTAATTATGGAGATTTAAGTTTTTATAGAATATTATGCAGCGTAGAAAAATATCACTTTTTATCTCGCACAGTTGAAATCAACGTAAAAACTAATATAAAAATGGTAAATATATATATAATTCTGATGGATGACGAGATTGCTTTCACAGAAAATATGAATTTAATGACAGGAAGTAACCTCCGCCAGTGACGACGTTGCTCTCTATTTGATTTCAAGTCAATTTAAGCCATTTACTTAATTTATAGCCAGACGACTCCTGCGCGAAAGGGCTCTCCGGAAAGCAGGCAAGATTCTATTTTCGTTTGGGTATCAATGTTAATTAACTGTTTTCTTAGTTAAAATGGTACATATGATAATCCAATAATAGCGCAATTTTTAATCTCGTATCAAAACAGCTCGAAGTGTTTAGATATCTCTGCGCACCAACCTATAGATGTATTTATACCCCGGGATGTGCCGCTCTAATGGGTAGCGTTTTTGCTAAAAATCCTATGATTTTGTGCTGGAAAATCCCTAATAAAAGGGTCACTTTTTACAAATGGGTCTATTTTCGCGAAAACTTGCGAAAATTAGGTCTATTATCCAAATAATTTGCAAAAATTGGGTCTATAATGAAGCAAAACCCTTAGAATGGGTACCGTTTTTTTCCAAAATCACCCTTAGAAATGGGTAGGGTTTTTGAATCTCCATCCGCACACTCCAGACCAAACCAAATCCGAGTACCTCCCCGGATTCATACATCTCCTGACCAGCCTAAGGAACGGCTTGCGTTATCACACTGCACTATAGTTTGATCAGTTCCAAATTGGCAAAGCCTCGTTACACAGCAGCGAATGGATACAGAAAGACGCGGGTGCGATGAAGGCAACAATCGCACTGTGCATCATATGCGTGACGCGTGTGCGTGTGCAGCCAAAACCGCGTGCGTGTTGCCCTAATCGCGTTCGTACGCTTGGATTACTTTTTTGGGGAGATAAAAACCGAATATTGTTCGTTAATTTGGAACTGATCAAATTATTATTACATCCCCGTAAGACACTTTTGCCCAAGGGGGGGCGTTTTCACCTAAAATTTTCGTAAAAGGTTGCCCCAATTTTTTTCCAAATCAGTCACCTCGTGAATTTCACGTAAGTGGGGGGGGGGGGGGGGGGGGGGGGGGGGGGGGGGGGTTGAAGTCAAAAAAATTCGCACGGACACACAATTTAACAGTCCAAAAAGCACTGTAGTCAATGTTATATGAGTAGTTTTACTATCATTGATATTTGAAACTAAGAAAAACGCAATTTTTACCTTAAAAAAAGAAAAAGAAAAAAAAGAAGTTTCAAAGGGGGGGGGGGGGGGGGGGGGGGGGGGCGTTTGCAACCGTCGCCCCCCCATCTGACGGGCCTGTATTATAGTACACTACTGTTTTATTGCATCATGAGCTTGGGTTGGGTCATAGTGGATTGGTTCTAGAGCACAGACCCTGACGAATACACATTTCTGCCTATTTTCTTATAGATCCATTAAGCAGCAAGCTGCCTCGGACGGACACTGGGTTGGGGTAGACGTAGATTGGGGGTAGTCCGTATGTCAGAGGATCTATAACTAGATCTAACCAACCTATCACCGCCACGCCTAACTCTACTGCAGAGCCCAGATTTTCCTCGTGTTTATCTTTAATTCAAGTTCTAGAGACACTTAGTATATAGGTCAACTATTATGGGATAGGTCACTCTTCATACAAAATTTCGCCTACTAAAACCATATTCACGGGTGAAGGTTTTATAGGGGCGCAGTATCATGGTCGTAACAAGAACAAACCAGACGACATGAGACTTGGTGGTTTTTATCGGCTCAAAACATGATTTGTGGCACAGAAATAGTATATACATCAATGGTAAAAAAGCTGATTGTGAATTAGAGTAGATCTGATTTGCTTTGATGATGGCAGAATTTAGTTCTTATATGACACGAAACATTTATAATTAATTATTTGAAATTAATTTACGTAGAACAAAATACGAATTTTAAATTGTGGATGGCTTCGTCTAGCAGTGACAGAGGAGGGGCGTGGCGTTATTTGCATTATGAATATTGTAATCAGATCAGTTGGGAAGGACGCCGGATCGCGACGATCAGATCGTGTGAGTCATGAATAGTCATGGCTGAATATTCATTCACAACGAATGATTGACAGTTTACGCTTAACTTCCAGGTGAAGCACTGATAGAGTGCGCTATACTGTGAACCAAATCTCAACAATGGGCAGATATGACATTCATAGGCCTGCGGGGTGTCAATGTGATTAGCATAATCTGTATAATAGAGCGTGTTTCTCCGAGTTTTTAATCCCCCTGTTTCTACTCGCGAAAAAGTTACCGCTAAGTTTATCGATCCTAGTCAATGGGCTACGACATTTGACCTTTTGTTATACCAAACAATGCCGCCCCACCTGAAACACGTGTTTCTACTGGGGAACTTAACGTTAATTACCGGTAAGTTTGCCCAGTAGAAACAGCCAGATACCGTTAATTAACGGTAAGTTTTAGCTTTCATACTTGTATCCTGGTAACAAAGTGATAAGCGCCATAACACTTTGAGGACTGCACACAATTGACGCCTTTAAAACATACATGTAGGTTATATATAGATATTGATGGCCTGAATTTATTTGATCCAAATCTGACCATTGTAAAAATCTCACTTGCCTCTAGTTGGGGTTTTAATTTTTGCTCAGTCCCTCACATATCTAATATCTACACCACGTGGATGTCATAGGCATAGAAGCGATGAATCGACTTCTCAACAGACATGAGACTTTTAAGTCATGCTTTGTAGTTTCGCTGATTAATTGATCAAATGAGGCATGGAGAACCTTGTATTTGGTGCAACATGGCTATGAAGGTGGAAGAGCACGATTTACCGCTCGCGGTTGTTGTTTACTGATATTAACCATGGCAACGTTCTCTATCCATTCGACAAAACATGGGGCACACAATAAATAGTAAAACGAAATGCGACCTATTTTGTTTCCATTTAATAATAGTAAAACGAGATGCGACCCACATTGTTTCCCGTTCACCAAATCCAGTCGACCGTGGAGGAGTAATTAATCTTGTTAATGTATATTAAAATATGAAAAAGTGAATTCTAACGTGCATGATTAGCTGATTACCCGACGTGATAGCACATAATCATTTCAAGTCGTTATTGAGTCTGTGCATTTTGGGGAAGTTTGTCAAAACTGTATCATTTTCACATTGAAATGTATCATTAGATTGCGTAATTTGCATGCTGCTCGGAATATAGTCTTTATGACGGAGTAACCGTGGTAACGTAGAGAATTATTTATTTATAACCAATAGCAGCGGAGTTTATTATACCTACTGTACTCCACGCTCAGCACCAATCACGCACTATATTTAACTCTTCTTCTTGGCGCCAGGATTTTGGAATTAATTTTGGCAATTTGTACAATGATGCCATTTTGAATTCTTAAACGTCACCTCTGAACTAGAATCATTGTTTCTAAACCACAAATGGATTTTATTGTATGACTATCATAAAAACAATGCCTCCGTAAGCCGGTCTGAAGAGGACTACATTTTTGTATAAAGATGGACTTGGTTACGAAATGGCTAGTTCTGCTGGTCATATCTACCGGTAAGTTTTATATTGAAATATAAGGGAGTTTGTGTAAGCCTCCAGAAATAGAATGGAACGTTTCAGTTGTAATTGTTAGAAAGATTTGAACCCATACACTCCTTTTATTCCCCAACAAGTCAGATGTATAAATATTGTTGTTCGTAACAGATATCTTCGGGATCTGTAGAAGAAGGTAAATATAAAGAGTGAGTCCGAAAGAGCGGGAACTTTTTTCCCCCTCAAAGGCGTCATCAAATGTATTTTACGTTATCATTTTACAACCTTAGTAAAGCCCTTTTTTAAAGCCAATCCACGGAATGGTCAAACTAAATCAATCCTCGATGTATTTTAATGAAGCGCACTTTCTATCAGCTCATATATCTTTTGCGTGTGTTTTCCTTTTTTTTCTTGAGTTCAGGCTTTCTAATTACTCACAATTCCACAGTTCTTATGTGAAGTTTTTGTTCAAAAATCATGTGCATTTTCAGGTTTTCAACAATTTCATTGATTCCAAGTGTCATCTCTGAATCAGCCACATCCATGACAAAACCATGTCATATTGCCATCCTGTGGATTGGTCTAAAATACCAGGTTCTACTAAATTTGATGTAACAACATTAAGACGCAATGGTCGAAAACAAGAATTCTCTTTGTATATGTAAGCCATATATTATATTGTCTTATTCAAAAAGTCAATATAACCTTCTTTGAGTTTGTAATGTAGTAGGTTAAGAATTGTTAGGTTAAACGAGATCGTATAGGTAATAGGTATAATGTTTTATAGTAATGAATTATATCAAACAAACTGTCGCAAGGTAAAGGATTGTCCCAATTTGGAAACAAAATCGCAAACTCCATCCCCCAATGTGAACATGAAATCCATGTCACTGCTAATTCACCCAACCACCAGCTATTCAGACGTACCTAATTACAATTAAGACTTTGCTATATCAAAGTCCCATTGAAACACATAATGACCTTTGACCCTAAATTGAGGTCAAATGTCACTTTCCTTAACATCCACGTTCGCAAGGATGTCCACCTAGGTTGTATGCTACAGACTTCAGGGAACATTTTGGTATATAAACTCCCTGTGCCAGCAGACCGGGATCGAAACCCTCCCCCAAAATGGGCCTGCGCTTCGTCCCTCTCTTCATAGCAAAAAAACCCCACAAAAACCTGGTAACCCCCGGTTATTACCCGTTACCCACTGGTATTGTTTAAGGTAATCCGAACATCTCCGCTAGCGGATAACATTTCGAGGAGAAGTTGTAGCTGTATTGGAAAGTTAACCGATGGTTCTCCAGAACTTAATCCACTACCCAAAATGCCCTCTAAAGCATACAACTCCAAAAAGCATTCCGCAAAAAAAAACTCAGTTGAAATGAGAACACCCAAAACACTCTCCGAAAACTTTAGACTCCAAAAAGCAATCCCCGATAAGCTCTCCACAAAATTGACAGGCCAACTGACAGATCAAAATCCAACTGTCATTTAATTTAATTTAATTTTTGGAAGTGAAGTGTGTGCTGTGCTGGTTATTCGCGAAAATAGTAATATGTTGGGTATTTTGTTCTTAACAGGGAAGAATTACGAGTTTGAACAGGAAACACAGGGGCATATCGACTTATAATTTTTTTTAAAAATCATTTAGATCAAAGTTATACATCATGCATATTACCAAAGGTCGATTACTTTTCGGAAGTCAGTTTTTCGGAAGATGATGAACAAGATTAAATAGGCTTTATACAAACAATAACGACAAAAAAACCCAAAAACAACAACAACAAAAATGTCATGGTTCAATGCACATGTCAAGGTCAAATAACCTTTTTAATGTGTACAATATTTTTGATTCACCGTGTAGGCCTATTAATGATATGTTAAAAGAACATCAGAATTGTCTCAGATATTGTGACAAATCGATTTTGGATCGTAATGATGCGTATTAGTTTATGTACTATAACGATAACGATAGAATTTGCTTATAAAGGGTATGATGATATTAAAAATGAATAAATTATAAGACGAAATATCGCTTGTATAATGCTTTTTGCTGGTACTTTTCTCAGGATTATGATTGATGTGCAATAAAATTGAATGTGAACACGGGTTTGCTGTTTTAAATATACAAGGCAAAAACTCAGCTATATATATACTAAAACAATATATTTTGAGATCTAAATTATTCTGATTTGCTTACAGCGATAAGGCCCCCGCGCATTGATTTTTGTAGGTACTCAATTGTGTTGTTTGTAACCCTTTCCTAGGCCAATCAGAATTGGTTTATTTGCTGGCCCGCGAATTTCACCTTTGTTCAGCAGTCAAGCGTTTCTATGTTTTGGCTGTTCTCCTCCGGGTCCTGTTTTTTCTCATATTGCGTTTTGCCAGCATACCATTCGGATGTCTCACAAATTTCCGTGTGGTTTGCTGTCAATTGCACGGATCACCTATATTTTTTGTGTCGCTTTATTCTCTTTTCTTGACTTAGAGATTGTAGGCAATTAAATTCTCACACCAACCAAATAACCTCCCTGTTGCTTTGTAAAGAATACATGCTAATGTTTCTCAACTGTATATGTAAGAACAAACTGCTTCATTCGAATCATGTTTTTTTATGGATGATCTATGTTGTTTGCCTTAAAAGAACAACCTTGTGGTTGTTGACCAGCATTCCTTTCGTTAAAGGAGGTTTTTAGCAAGCACATGTTATAATAATAATAATAATAATAATAATAATAATAATAATAATAATAATAAAAATGGATTTACTATAGCACCCAACGCAAGGAGCCTCTGGGCGCTTCACAAAACCATAAGTACAAAAAGAAAACAACATAATCAACCTAAAAACCATAAAATATTATAGATAATTGCACATTATACAAGCAGGGAAAACACAACAATTGGTGCTCGATGATTCAAGAGATGCAGACAGAAAAGAGATGTCTACACGTCAAGAACCAGGATCGCAGATAGAAAAAGAGACATGGGCTACATAAAAGAACATTATGATATATCAAAACAACATTTCACAAAAACAAGAAAAGGTATTAAGCACCAATCAAATAGGGAGTCTAATTAATGTACATATACAAGCAACAAGGAGATAAAAACTCATTATATTACACACTTAAAAACTACATGAGATAAAATATTTGTGAAGAAAAAATGCGACCAGCATTAACCGTTAACAGAAGATGCAAAAGTGACCGGCACGAAGATAAGATCCCTGGAGAGGAGAGGTTACCAGCACTTCACTCTCAGCCAGAAAGCCGGTTTCTTGCTCCCGAGAAGACAAACAATGGGCAGGGTAACAGGGTGCTTTGTTCTTATAGTTATAGAACAAAGCATCATAGCCAACTTAGAGTGAAAATAAACTGTCCTGCTAGCAGGACAGTTTATTTTTCACACTAAATCCATTCTAAAACCATGACTTTGAAGTTATTAGGAATCGTATCGCTCTGTGTAAAGTTAGACATTTGCATTATTCCGAATGTATAGTTAGGCATTTGCATTGATCTCAGTGTAAAGTTAGGCATTTGCATTGTAATCCAAGTGTATAGTGAGGCATTTGCATTGATCTCAGTGTAAAGTTAGGCATTGGCTTTGTAATTCAAGTGTATAGTTAGGCATTTGCATGTATCTTAACGTATTTGTATTGTTCCAAGTTGTATTATGTCATATGTTTACGATTTTGCTATCATATTTGTATCCTGGTAACAAAGTGAAAAGTGCGATAACACTTTGAGGACTGCACACAATTGACGCCTTTAAATCATAGGTAGGCAACATCGATATTTATGGCCTGAATTTATTTGATCAAATCTGGCCATTGTACAAATCTCACTTGGCTGTCATGTATGTAGTTGGAACCAGTGACCATATCATTTATATTGAAACTCAACTGATTTCCCGGGATTTTAGTTTTTGCTCAGTCCGTCACATATAATCAATCAGCTGGGTAGGCCTATAGCCTACACTTGAGGATGTCATAGGCATAATTATTATACGAATCGCGATGAAACGACTTCTCAACAGACATGAGACTTTTATGTCATGCTTTGTAGTTTCGCTGATTAATTGATCAATTGAGGCATGCAGAACCTTTTATGAATGTATGAAGGGTTGAAGAGCACGCTTTACTGCTCGCGGTTTGAGGGTTTTCCCCGTTTACTGATAACCATGACTACGTCCACTATCCAATCGACAGATCAAGTGGCACATAATACAAGTAATAGTAAAACGAGATAGATGCGATCCACATTGTTTCCATTTCACCAAATCTAGTAGGCCGTGGAGCCTATAGGAATATTAAAATATGAAAAAGTGAATTCTAACGTACATGATTAGCTGATTGCCCGACTTGATAGCACATTATCATTTCAAGCTGTCATTTGAGAGTATACATGTTGGGGAAGTTTGTCAAAACTGTAATATTTCTATATTGAAATATATAACTAGATTGCATAATGTGCATGCGGCTGGTCATGATATACAGGGAGTAACGTAAAGGATTACTTAACAAACAGCAGCGGAGCTTAATATACCTACTGTATACTTCACACTTTAGCACCAATCGCACACTATAACAATTACTCTTCTTGGCGCCAGAATTTTGGAATTAATGTGCACAATTCGTACAATGATGCAATGTTGATTCTTAAACGGCACCTAGGAGTAGAATCATTGTTTCTAAACCAGAAATGGATTTTATAGCATGACTATCATGAAAACAATGCCTCTGTGAGCCGGTCTGAAGAGGACAATTATTTGTAATGATGGACTTGGTCACGAAATGTCTAGTTCTGCTGGTCATATCTACTGGTAAGTTTTACAATTAAAAACATAGGGGAGTTTGTGTGAGCCTCCAGCATTAGAATGGAACGCTTCAGCTGTTATTGTTAGAAAGATTCGAACCCATACACTCCTTTTATACCCCAACAAGTCAGATGTATAAAAACTGTTGTTCGTAACAGATATCTTTTGGTATCTGTAGAAGGTAAATCTATAGAGTGAGTCAGAAAGAATGGGTTTTTTTCTTCTTCTCAAAGGCGTCATGAACATTTCAGGCATGCATTTTAAAACCATTGGTACTGCTGAAATGACCCACAGTTTGGCTTGAATTAAAAAAGAAATAATTTTGAAAATATACCATTTAGTTATCATTTTACAATCTTAGTAAAGCCCTTTTTTACAGCCAATCCACGGAATGGTCAAATTAAATCAATCGTTGATTATAGGTCAATAAATGCGTATGTGTTGTTTCGAGAGAAATTAGACAAATCAATGCACGCGCGCTGATGTTGATGTGTGAATAATGGCACGACCCCGTAGGGGGAGTGCTATTGTGAGCATATCAACATTTGCGCAACTCTATTGATTTGTCTAATTTTTCGAGAAACAAACCATACGCATGTATTGATCTAATTCATACACGACACTATACTAATCAAAATTCACTATTTGAACATAATTTTGATCTATGTAATAACGAATAAAAATATGTTAACAAGTTTGCTAACACCCGCAGTGAAAATCGGCGAACACACGATAACTGAACAACGAATCAAAACAACGCGCGTCTTGCGTACATTGAACGGCGCGCACGCGGAGTGCATTAGACACTTTCAATGCACTCCGCGTATTTTAGTTTCTTGCTTTCTGATTGGTTCAACACTATTAAGAGTGTATGAATGTATTTTAATGAAGTGCACTTTCTATCAGCTCAGATCAGATGTCTTTTGCGTGTTTCCCTTGTTTTTTAGTTCAGGCTTTCTAATTAATCCGAATTTCACTGTTCTTATATGTGAATTTTTCGTTCAAAAATCACGTGCCTTTTCAGGTTTTCAGAAATTTCATTGATTCCATGTGGCATCTCTGGCATCAGCCGACAGCCATGACAAAAACCAATGTCGTATATAAAATACCAGGTTCGACTCAAATTGATGTAACAACAAAAACATTAAGACGCAATGGTCGAGAAAAAAATTTATCTTTGTATGAAAGCCAAATAATATGGTCTTATATAAAAGTCAATCAGCACTTCTTTTAGTAGATTATGAAATAGGTTAAGAATTGTTAGGTTAAACGAGATCGTAGGAATAATGCTTTTAAGGCCATGTGTTTTGAACTCACCGTTTGGCGTTGCATTTTTTGTAACAATTTTTTTTTTTTTTTTTTAACAACTGTTTGGCTGAGATATGATATGAGCGGCGCTGTGTACAATCTTTATGGGGAATATAGAAAATGTTCCCAATTCTACGTTCAATTTACAATAACTCCTCATCCCTGTATGGTACAAACATGATTTTGCTCTCATTTTATAGATTATTTTATATTATATAAAATTCTGTTTCAACAAACGTGACAACTATTATGTAACAAGTGTAATCATGAATATATTGCATTGTACTTGGATTTTTCCCTATTCGCTACACAGTGAACTTGCCCTAAATCATCGGTTTTACATACATGACTATAACAACAAAAAAGTATTCAACTGATGATAGCAGAATTATACATTTTTGGAAAGCTCTCAAATAGGGGAACTCATAAAAGGCCGTTTAAATCAGGATAGGGTGCATACCCCCCAAAATATACTTGTAATTTCTTATAAATATGAAATTTAAACGTTTGTGCTCATTTACATCTCGATATAGTATATTTCAACAAGTTACCATTGACAACCATTTTGTTCTGATGGGTAATTGCATGAAGAACTAATATGCATAGTAAAATTATGATTTGGATAGGTATAAACATATTATTGAGTTTAAATCAAAATATCAAGAAGAAGAAAAAAAATCGATATTTTGTGAACGTTCTTAATCACAACATATTACCATTAGATCCTATTTAAATTACAATCGCATATTTGGATTCCTTGTGAGATTACCGTTCAGAAAATATATACTTTTTATTGGAAACAAGTAGTTATTGCGATATGCCGATTCGGATCTCAGATGGTGTAAAATGTAAAAATCTGTACATGCAACGGTAAGGGTGGTGAGTTCAAAACGCATGGCCATAATGTAATAAACTATATCAAACAGACTGTCGCAAGGTAAAGGATTGTCCCAATTTGAAGAGAAAAAATCTTCAACTCCATCCCCTAATGTGAAAATGAAATCCAAATTACTGCTAATTCACGCAACCCATAGCTATTCAAAAGTCCCTAATTACACTTATAGAAATAGAAACAAAGCTTGAGGTCACTCAAGTGTGACGTGTACGCAATAATATAATAGAGTTTATTAATTTAATGAAGTTTTCGCTCCGCAAGTCTTCGAAACGTTATTAAACGCACGGTTTCAAAGTCCCATTGAAACACAGTATGAACTTTGACCCTAAATCGAGGTCAAATGGCACTTTAACATTCACGTTCTCAAGGATGTCCTCATAGGTTGTATGCTACAGACTTCAGGGAACATTTTGGTATATAAACTCCCTGTGCCAGCAGACCGGGATCAAAAAAATCCACCCAAATGGGCCTGCGCTTTGTCCCTCTCCCCATAGCTTAAATAAAATTACGTGGTAACCCCCGGTAGTTACAGGGTTGCACAAAGTTGTTTCTTCCCCAGGAGCAAGGTTTTGAGCTTAACGTTTCCCCACCTACACTTACAGGTCAGATTACAATGTTAGCTATAGTGTTGTTTAGATATATACCAGTACCATAGTAATAATTTGACATTTGGATTTTTTTAGGGGCATTATCTAAACAACACTATAGCTAACATTGTAATCTGATTGTTATCAAACCTGTAAGTGTAGGTGGGGAAATGTTAAGCTCAAAACCTTGCTCCTGGGGAAGAAACAACTTTGTGCAACCCTGGCACTACACTACTAAATGGGGTATCCCCTACCCTTAAGTCGGTGTTTAAAGCTAGAATCGGAAAGTATGCATCACAAAATCCTCAATTTAAAAAGACTTGACAGTAATACAATTGCGTAAATGCCTATGATTTTTGATAAATTATGATTAATGGGACATCACCTACATCCACCCTGACTATAAACTGTGAATATCATATAGGTAAATGTTGAGAGATCTTTCAAATTTGTGCTTTTTACTGGAAACATTGGCGATTACGGCGACATTTCCAAGCTCGTCAGAGAGGTAGTCAATTTCATGGGCATATTTTGGAAAATCGAGCAGGTGAACCTAATTATTTTTTTTCACTTTTTGGTGGGGAAATGTGATAATCTTTAAGAAAAAAATCACTCTACAGGGTCCAATTTCGCAATTTAGTGGTCTAAAACAGAGTTTTATATCATTGTTTTTGTACATATCCCTATGGAGCTCTATTTAGTGGTGTGACCCCTTCAATCCGTGCACAATATTTCTGATTCCCCTGTATATTAATGATGTTAAAAGAACATCAGAATTGTCTCCGATATTGTAACAAATCAATTTTGGATCGCTGTACAATAGAATAGGTAATGATGCGTATCAGGTTATGTACTATAGCATAAGGATTACAATAACGACAGAATTTGCTTAAATGGGTATGATGATTAAAAATGAATAAATTATAAGACGAACTATCTCTTGTATAATGCTTTTTTTCTGGTACTTTTCTCAGGATTATGATTGATGTGCATTAAATGAATGTGAGCATGGGTGTGCTGTTTTAAATATACATTACAATATAGAGGCAAAACCCAGCTGTATACTCAATAACTATTTTGAGGATCTAAATTATTCTGATTTGCTTACAGTGATAAGGCCCACGCGCATTGATTTGTGTAGGTGCTCAATTGTGTTGTTTGTAACCCTTTCCTAGGCCAATCAGGATTGGTGTTTACTGGCCCGTGAATTTCACCTTTGTTCAGCAGTCAAGCGTTTCCATGTTTTGGCTGTTCTCCTCCGGGTCCTGTTTTCTCTCACATTGCGTTTTGCCAGCATACCATTCGGATGTCTCAGAAATGTCCGAGTGGTTTAATGTCAATTGCACGGATCATTTATATTTATGTGTCGCTTTTTCTCTTTTGTTGACCTAGAGTCTGTAGGCAATTAAAGTCTCACACCAACCAAATAACCCCCCCCCCCCGTTGCTTTGTATAGAATATATGCTAATGTTTCTCATCTGTATGTAAGAACAAACTGCTTCATTCGAATCATGTTTTTTTTATGGATGATCTTTGTTGTCTGCCTAAAAAGAACAACCTTGTGGTTGTTGACCAGCATTCCTTTCGTTAAAGGAGGTGTTTAGCAAGCACATATTATAGTTATAGAACAAAGCATCACAGCCTACTTAGAGTGAAAATAAACAGTTTATTTTTCACACTAAATTCATTCTAAATCCATGATTTTAAAGTAATTAGGAATCGTATCGCACTGTGTAAAGTTAGACATTTGCATTATTCCGAATGTATAGGGTCACGCGTTATGAACTCGCCTCCCAATAGGGTGGTGCCGTTACATTTTTTAGTTTTATGCTGTCATTTTCCTCAAATATTTTCAAAACCACAAAAGCTATCTCAACAAATTTTGTATCATTTTAAAGCCCTCATAACAAGCTATCTGCCTGCGAAATGGCATTGGTATAGCTAATACAGAAGGGGAGATACAGCTGTTTGATGTTTGGAGACCAGGGGTGGTGCTGGAAGGGGTGCCGCTGGAAGGGGTGCCGCCTGTACAAACTCAATGGGGATAATCCAATAATGGCGATAATCTTTGTTCTTTTTACAATAACTAGTCATCCCATAATGTTTCAAACACCATTCTGGTCCCATTTTAAAGGATATTTAGTAATCTTTAAGTATGTGGTTTAACAGACTTGTCAACTATTTGTAACAACTAATTAATTATGGATAAGACCATGATCATCAGCTTTCTTCCTATTCGCTACACAGTCAACATGAATAATCAGCCTCAATTTACCGGATTTTATAAAAATGACTATAACAGAAAAAGTTTTCAACCTATGACAGCAAAAGTATACATTTTTGGAAAGCTTGTAACTAGAGGAATTCGTAAATGCAGTTTATATCAGGGAAGGGTTCATCCTTAAACAAATATTTCTGAAAATTCTAAAAATATATAAAATAAAAATTGGAGATATTCACTAGCCGGTATAATTACCATACCGACGTAGTAACTTTTATATATCACCTAATGGGTAATTTCATGAGGAATTCAAATATGTAAAGTAAATAATGATAGGGGTAGGTAAAAAGAATATATGGATCTCAAAATTAAAAATTAAAAAGCTCTGATATTTTCCCGAACATTTCCGATCATACCATTTTAGTTCTTGGTGGTACTATAATTGTAATGGCATATTTGGTTTCCTCATGCAATTTCCCTTCAGAAAATGTATACTTTTACTACCTCAGGGGGGTATACAAGCAAATATAAATGTGTAAAGTTAAAATCATGTCGCGAAAGCCAAAATCCGTGTGTAACGCGAAAGGAGGCGAGCTTAAAACACATGACCATAGTTAGACGTTTGATTGATCTCTGTGCACATTTAGACATTTGTATTGATCTCAGTGTATAGTGAGGCATTTGCATTGATCTCAGTGTAAAGTTAGGCATTTGCATTGTAATCCAAGTGTATAGTGAGGCATTTGCATTGATCTCAGTGTAAAGTTAGGCATTGGCTTTGTAATTCAAGTGTATAGTTAGGCATTTGCATTTATCTCAGAGTAAAGCTAGGTATTTGTATTGTTCAAAGTTGTATTATCTCATGTTTACGATTCAGCTATCATATTTGTATCCTGGTAACAAAGTGAAAAGTGCGATAACACTTTGAGGACTGCACACAATCGACGCCTTCAAATCATAGGTAGGCAATATCGATATTTATGGCCTGAATTATTTGATTAAATCTGGCCATTGTACAAATCTCACTTGTCTGTCATGTCTGTAGTTTGAAACAGTGACCATATCATTTATATTGAAACTCAACTGATTGCCCAGGATTTTAGTTTTGCTCAGTCCGTATATCGATCAGCTGGGTATAGCCTACACCTATGTGTATGTCATAGGCATATTATAAGCGACGAATCGCGATGAATTACTCTCTTAATGTAAAAGAGTGAAAATGTCACTCGTTGTTCAGAGTGAAGTTATTGTTACTCGTAAAGAGTGATTTTTTACTCGGTGTCGAGTGACTTTTCACTCTGTGCGGTTGATGAGTTCAGAGTGAAATTATTGTCACTCGAAAAGAGTGATTTTCACTGAATTCTTTATAGCAGGAACGTATCAAAGCCTAAACAAGCTGCCCAAACTTCAGTTATCAATCGGTGAGAGCGTCATTGAACCAACGAGCAATATCAGAAACTTAGGGATAATTTTCGACTCAAACATGACAATGGGCAAACAAATAAACAGTCTAATATCATCTGGTAACTACCAGCTTCGTAATATCCGCCGTATATGCAAGTATCTTGACCAAGACACACGGCACCTTGTAGTTCGTGCACGTTTCCTTTCCCGTCTCGATTATGGCAATGCCCTTTTATACGGTTCAAACTCAAAAGATCTTAATCGACTTCAGTCCCTCCAACATCGTGCCGTAAAACTCGTCTTCTCGGCATCAAGACTTGACAGTCCATTACCTCTAATGCAGAATCTGCATTGGCTACCAGTCACAAAACGCATTAAGTTTAAAAATTTGTCTTTACGTGTACAAATGTTTGAATGACTGTGGTCCTAAATATCTTTGTAACTTACTTTCTCACAATTCAATCCCTTCAATCGGCCCGGTGACTAGATCTGCAATTCCAATGGACAGGACTCTACTCTCAATACCTTCCAGTAGGAAACGTATAGGTGAAAGAGCCTTTTCCATTGCAGGTCCGTCACTATGGAACTCACTTCCACGCCATATTAGAGATGCCGGTTCTACTGCAATCTTTAAGAAACTCTTAAAATCATATTTGTATTGATTGTATTGGTAATTTTTGTTATATTCATATTCTCAATCATTGCTATAATTTTGTTTTGTTGCGCATTGATCATGTATTTGGATATTGCGCCTTATAAGAAATGTTATGTATGTGTATGTATGTATGTGTCGAGTGACTTTTCACTCTGTGCGGTTGATGAGTTCAGAGTGAAATTATTGTCACTCGAAAAGAGTGATTTTCACTCTGTGTCGAGTGACTTTTCACTCTGTGCGGTTGATGAGTTCAGAGTGAAATTATTGTCATTCGAAAAGAGTGATTTTCACTCTGTGTCGAGTGACTTTTCACTCTGTGCGAGTGATCAGTTCTACCAGATTTAAATAATTTGAGAGCCGGAACACAATCAAATAGAAAAATATTCAAAAACTCAAAATATTCTTTATTTTATTAATTTTAAACATTATTGAAGTGACAATTAATGATGATATCAATGTCAATTGTTTCTGCAATAATTTTAAAGTCCAAATAATGATTAAATATAAATTATATTAATGAAACGCGTAAAAACATCATCGATAAAAAACATCATAGAAAGCAGATTTAGATACTTTACCGAAAGGAAGTGATAATGTGACATAGGCAAATGACAGCAGTTGTTTGGTCGAGAAAAGGTAAATATAGTTTGGATAATGACTCTTTGTTTGTTATTCAAATTTTCTATTGAATTGCAAGTTATTCATGTGAATGTGATTAAGTAATTAAAATGTTCCATTATTGTTCACTCTCAATGAGGGTGAAGTTCACTCTAAATAAGTGAAATTCACTCTAAATAAGTGAAATTCACTCCTTATATATTCACTCTTTTTCACTTCAATGGAGTGATCACTGTAGGCACTCTTCGAAGAGTGAAAATTCACTCGTTCCTGGAGTGAACAAAATTCACTCTTTTTTGGAGTGAAAATGGTTCCACTCTTTCAAGGAGTGACTTTCACTCTATTAGAGTGATCACTGTAGACACTCCTTTGAAGAGTGAATATTCACTCCATTAGAGTGGAATTTCACTCTTTTACATTTAGCGAGTAGTAGTATAGTATGTAGGTTTAGAGGAGGTTTTCAGTGCAAAAAATCGGGAGAAATCGGGTGCAAAACAACGGGAGAAATCTGGTACAAAAATCTGGAGAAAAGGTCAGACTCCGGGTCATCTGACCCGAACCCTGCCCTCTGATTGGTCCGAGTGTCAATGAGTCATAAGGTAATTTCTCCCGAAAGTGGGGCGAGTGTATTTGACTCGAATCCTGCCCTCTGATTGGTCCAAGTGTCAATGAGTCATCGGGTAATTTCACCCGAAAGTGGGGCGAGTATGTCGGGGCACGGGACTGGATAACTTTTTTTATTATCTTTACGGTATCTATATACTAATTTTCGGTCCCTCGCCTGATTAGATAGTTCAATAATAATTTTACACTCGCGTCCCTCTTCAACTGAAAAAGCGTGGTAATTGCGCCTCTAATACACGAGCTAATTAGATAGTTCAATGCCAGTATTTCCCCGTTTTCAGACATGCGCAGAAAGGATCACAGATGATAATCCGAAATGTTGAATTTCTTTTACTCTGGTAGCTACTGTTCGGTCAAAAATTGTGGTTTTCGGAGTGAGTGATGACATATGGTCTTCACCCAAAATATTTTCATCAGGGATATAGCTACATTTCTGTATGTGCGGCCGTTTGTTATTCTTAAAGATCGCATGAGTAACAAGCATTTATACGGGACTATACGTCCGACAAATACAAATATTTTACGAAATTTTCTAAATGTAAACAAAAACTCTTACACAGATCTTAAAGTGACCTTTCACATTGGTTATATAGGCGAACGCGACGTTTGATACCGATAAAGAAACTGGCAGTACCATGCCAACCGTTGTTGTTGCTGCGCGTTCGCGTTTAACATGGCGCACGCAATACGGCGCACACGTAATGACGCAGACAAATTGTGTACGCGTTTGTGGCGTTGTACACTGCCGCCCATAAGTATTTCCCCCTCTGAAGCTTGCAAGTTATCACTGTGTTGTCGACAAAGTATTAAACCATCAGTCCCAATTACCATTTCATTGTGTTCATTGTACATTTTATACCAATAAATTCATGTTTCCTATTCAGATTCATGATTTAAAAGCATTATAATTCATGATTTTATCGAGCAAGTCAAAATTCCAATGTAAAATCGCCGTAGTAAATCACCTCATGAATATCAATTAGCTCATTATCGGCAGTGTAACGCTATGGGAATTTTCAACTGAGATCAACTGGTGATGGAAAACTTCATGTGCAGAAATTTATAAATGATAATTGGCATGCGCAGTTTATTGGAATACCTTCAAAATGAACCATTCCAGCTAAAACAAGTTATTTTTCTGACGTCGAACTATGTTTTTGGCAGAAATTCATCTTTTTTAAACCAAATCATATCGGGCTGTAATAACGCAAATTCGGCAAGTTAAAAAAGCACCGGGGACCCATTGACTGTAAATAAGTACTGTTAGAGGATGTACACAATAAGTATCCTATTCATCTGATTTGAATAGGATAGTCTAGCTCCCTATTGTTTGGGATTGAGAAGAGAGGTGGCATAGTAGAAAAAGGATTTATTATGTCTTGGTATGTTGTTTATTGAGCGGTCCTTTGTGACGATGAATAGTGGGAAACTCTACCTCTTTGAATCATTCTATTGATAACGTGGTTTGTTAGGTCACTGAATAAAATAGGTCAATGAACTACGTGCATGCACACTTTGGAATTTTGCTGGTTCTCCATGTTATTTCAGCCCGATTGTATTGAAAATAATTTAGATGTTCCTTAAACAAAGATGAATATCTGCCAAAAATATAAACCGTCGTTACAAAAAAATAATAAATAAGCTGGAATGGTTCCTTCTGAAGGTATTCCAATAAACTGCGCATACCAATTATCATTTACAAATTTCTGCACATGAAGTTTTCCATCACCAGTCGATCTCAGTTGAAAATTCCCATAGCGTTACACTGCCGATAATGAGCTAATTGATATTCATGAGGTGATATACTACGGCGATTTTACATTCGAATTTTGACTTGCTCGATAGTATCATGAATTATAATGCTTTTAAATCATGAATCTGAATAAGAAACATGAATTTATTGGTATAAAATGTACAATGAACACAATGAAATGGTAATTGGGTCTGATGGTTTAATACTTTGTCGACAACACAGTGATAACTTGCAAGCTTCCAGAGGGGGAAATACTTATGGGCGGCAGTGTATTTGTTTACGGGGCAGGATGAAAGCAGGTAGTCCGTTGCTCCGCTGTGCATACCGTACATACAAGATAACGGGAGCAAGACACACACAAAAAATAAAGCCAAGGTATATAAGACCTTAATTTAAATAAAGAAACGGGGAGCAAGGTGCAAACCGTATCCAGGATAACATGTATTAATTAATTAAAGTGACATAAAGTGGCTGAAGGAAAATACATTTGATGGAATTACTCATGCAGTTTTGTAACCCCATTTGATGAAGTCACCCTTGCAAGTCACCACATTTGATGAAGGAGTTTTGACTGAAACATGTTATATACATAATGATTAATTGAGCAGTTATCACCTAAAATTAGTTATGTGTAAATTTGGCCGATACCGCCGCGCAAGGCATGGCTGGTCATGAAGCTTTGGGCTGGTGGATCAAGGTCGGCACCCCCCCCCTCACACCCATTTCATTGTCTTCGTGCGACTTATACAGCGGTGCGGTGCGGTGCGGTGCGGTGCGGTGCGGTGCGGTGCGGTGCGGTGCGGTGCGGTGCGGTGCGGTGCGGTGCGGTGCGGTGCGGTGCGGTGCGGCTTATAGCCTACTATGATGAGGTCTGAATCTTACTTTATGAATTTAATAATAAGGTGCTGCGCGTGCGGCTTATACGCCGTGAGGCTTAAATATATATTGCACGGAAATTACGGGATTGTCTCATCATACCCTATAGGCCTAAGCACCCCCGCACTCGCCACATGGGGTATCTGGATAAACGGAACGTGCGGTATTGCCCCATCATACCCTAATAGGCCTAAGCCACTGCAAGCGCACTTCCCTTAGGGAGCACATCAAAACTCGACCGCGCGGCAACCGCCGGTTCCGCCCGGTTGGACCGCATATCATTGTTTAGAACAATAGAAACCGGCTGCAACCGCAGGGAACCCCACGGAACCGGCGGTTGCCGGGTGGTCGAGTTTTGATGTGCTCCCTTACTTGATAATCTGGATATAGTAAGGGCACATAATGGTATCTGGATAAACGGAGCGTGTGGTATATTATGGTCAGGCCTTATTTAGAACACAACAAACATGACAAAGGGATTACATACGTTTAAGCCCTACATGCCTATTGGAGGACTAATGTATTTAATGTAAATTGGCCCGAAAAAACGGGGTTGGCACACATAGTGCTCAAATACAATCATGGAATGGTACAAGTGATCTGCCGACCATAAATATGATAAAACTAAATAACCGACTATAGAACTAGAACCCACTAAACGCTCAGAACGCAGGCCTACCGAATAACCTGGATACAGTATGTGCACATGGGCAGTGGCGGCACCACCATCAACATTTTAAAGGGGAAAACGGGGGTGGGTGGGGGACAATAACACAATCTGGAGGGGGCCAAGACAAAACACTTGGGTGGAAAATTCAAGCCTTTTGGCTTTTATTGTAAACATTCCTGAAATTAGATTAATTTGTTCTAAAGCAGACATTTTGGACCAATTTAAAGCTAATTTTATGTAACTTTGAATTTTGACATTAAAATTGAACTTTTTTATTATTATTTGGGGTACAAAATGCGTAGGGACTTAAACTGTAGGAGGGGTCACGACGGGTGGCACCCCCACCCCCTCGGGGCATAGGCCTACCCCTACCCGGTAGCGATTATCTTTTCGTACATGAGTTTAACCATAATCAGTTCATTTGTTTAAAAATGTAAAAAATCATTTTATTCAGTGAATTTTGCTTTATTTCGTATTAAAACGGAATAAATAAATTTGGTTAAACTCATGTACGAAAAAAATAATCGCCACCCGGTAGTGCCACCACTGCACATGGGGTAGGTCTACCTAAGGTCACATGGGGTACCCACCCAGATGTGGCCTATAATTATATTAAGGCAATCCAGATACTCTTAATATTCTAAAGTATTCTTATTAATCCACGTAGGCCCGAATAACCGCATAAAAAGTTAACACGGATGCCCTAATAATATTCGATTCAAGATATACGAAATAGTCCAGGGAGGTCCTATATTGGATCACAAAGGACACATGGAGTATCTTGGTTATTAAAGTACATGGGGGGGGGGGGGGGGGCGGGGTACCTGAATAATCAAGGGCACCATGTGTTATAAATGGCGTACTTGGATTTCTTAAGGGCATACAGTATATATGGATTAAGGGCACGCACCAATGTCAGTATTAAGGGCACAGGGTACATGGAGTATCAACGACATACTCTTGCTGTTTTACCATACCCTTAATCCTACGTTTTGATATGACTAACCACCCGCTATAGCTTCGGCACTTATACCTGCGCTTTCCATTATAAATTGGATAATAGTACAGGCACATTGGTATGGATATAACGCCGGCACGTGCGGTACCTGGGTTATTAAGGCCACCTGTGAGGTGTTAGGTCTAGCAAACGTGGAGTACTTGGATTAGGAACATGTATTTAAGAGCACATTGGGCCTATAAGCTCATGGTGTATTAAGGGCACCATGTCACTTACATTATATTAAGGGCACCTTAGGTACCTGCATTATTTAAGGACATGTTCTTTATATTTATATAAACATTTATAACGCTTTGAAATTACTCACCTCTGTCTATTTGATTTTGGTTTAATTTACTTGAATATGATCAAGTAAGGGCACAAGGGTATCTCGATATAACGGCACATACAGTACCTAGATCATGTGATACCCGATACAATATTAAGGTCACCTGTGGTAACTGGAGTAGGGGTACTCTCTAGATACAAAACGAGTGGAAAGAGTGGAAATTCACTCGAAAAGGAGTGAAGGGAGTGAAACACAGGACAACCCATTTAGAGTGGAAAATGTCCACTCAATAAAGTGGAACATAGTCATATAAAATCCCCTTTCACTCCTTTTAGAGTGTTTTCCACTCAAAACCGTGTTGTCCTGCGTTTAACTCCTTGAAAAAGTGGAAAACCACTCTTTTACATTTAGAGAATAGGGATTAGGCCTATGGGGTACCTGCATTTCAGGTCACATGGGAGGCCTACATCCTGAGGTACCTGGGTATCTGGATATTAAAAACACAAAGGGTATTATACCCTATAATAGGCCTACCTGGATTAAGGCACATCACATATACCTGGATTATCAAATGCACGATATTCAGATGTATTGAGGGCCCGTCTGGATTATGTAAAGGACATGTTCTTGATATTTTACCAAATTTTCTTACGCTTTGTTTACTAATCTCACCGTTATCTTCTAGCGGGTTCCGCGCGAAGCGCGGATGCCCGCTAGTAGTACTAATATACAGGACAAATGTAATACAAAATAAATAAGAAAACAACAACAACAAGAACAAAACAATTTATACTAAATAGTACCTAATATACTTTACTTAAGGGTGTACCCTAAAGTACTTAACCCAAGTCGCACAAATAAGGTTCAAAGCATGATAAATTTTAAATCACGGTATTTATTTATTAATAATATAATATAAAAGCTGAATGCAAACTGCTTATCCACAAAAATAGCCTGTGTAAGTAAATGTAATAAATATAAGAGGACCTGACGTTTCGATTCTAACAGAATCTTTATCGAAGGTAAAACGACAGAATACAACATACACACCATATATATAGACAGAGGAACAATGGGCAGGAAGTAAAGTGACAGATGGATGAATGGGGGGGGGGGGGAAGGAAATTCAAACTTGACAGCTGATTGATGAAGTGGATAATGTAACAAAAGGATGATATAGACAAAGGGGAGATTAAAAAGTAAAAGACAAATAGGATATAAAAAAAATGGTGAGTAAAATCCATAATGGTGATGGATGACTACAAATAGATAATAACAATGGATGGAAATGAAAAATGACTCAGGTATAGAGTAGATAGAATATGTATGTTCCAGGAAATTTCTGAAAAATCTCAAAATCTCAAAATATCAAAAATTTCAAAAATTTCAAAAATCTCAAAAATCTGAAAAATCTTAAATTCAAAAATTTCTCAAAAATCTCAAATTTCAAAAACCAGAAAATCTCAAATTTCAAAAAAAACTGAAAAATCTCAAATTTCAAAAAATCTCAAATTTTTTAAAAATCTCAAAAATCTCAAAAATCTCAAAATCTCAACAACAAAAAAATAAATAAGAAAATCTCAAAAATATCAAAAATCTCAAAATCTCAAAATTTAAAAAATCTCAAAATCTCACAAATTAAAAAAAAAAAAAACTGAAAAATCTCAAAATTTCCAAAATCTCAAAAATCTGAAAATCTCAAAAATTATAAAATTATAAAAAAATGATTTTGGTTTAAAGAAATAAAATATTATATAAAAAGTATGGCAAATATCACGATGGAAAAATTTAAGGAAATGCACAAAGAGCAAAACCAGCATAACCAAGCTAATACTTGGCGAGATCTCGAACTAGACCGAGTTCACGTAATTGTTGACTTAGAGAGTGTAGTTACAAAAAATTGTGAATGTATCGTAATTATTTTGGATGATGGGCGAGAGTTTTGGGCGTGTTCCGGTTTAATGAAAGCGTTGAACGTAAATGGTCATTTACCAAAATATATAGTTTCGTTGGGAATGGTAAAAAGTAAGAAGAACTCTGGTAGAGAGTACTTTGGTTTTGAGTTGGTTGACTGAATATATATTTTTGATATAAAGAAAAATATATATAATAATAAAATAATGGACAACTTTAAAAATTATCACAAAGTCGAAAAAGAAATTACTCTCGAGTCAAAAGTGGAAAATGATTACTTCTTGTATAAAGATAAATGGGTGCGACTTAATCATAAAACTAACGTTAAGAAATGTTATAGTCCTTACGTATACAACAACATTACGGCGTGGGACTATGCCGCGAATTGGGAATTGCTACATATAAGGGTAAGCCTTATTCTCCCGAGTACTATAAACAAAATAAGGAAAAATATCGCGATGCTATGGAGAGATATAAGATGAAAACAAATTCCATATAATATATTTTGACTTAAAGAAAAAAATATATTATATAAATAAAAAAGATGCCTATTCAAAATATGAATGAGAGAAGAAGGGAGCGTTATAGAGAAAATCGAGAGATAATTAATCGGAGAAGGAGA
Source organism: Ophiura sarsii (assembly GCA_035610835.1). Lineage (NCBI taxonomy): Eukaryota > Metazoa > Echinodermata > Ophiuroidea > Amphilepidida > Ophiuridae > Ophiura > Ophiura sarsii. The sequence continues at coordinate 54,186,192 of CM069459.1, read as the reverse complement.
GGGCGATATGCTGTTCTTCATCCAAAAAGCGAATATACGGTAAAAGAGTTAAAAGCCATTGCAAAAAATGCGAGTTTTCCAGGACGCTCTTATCTGCGAAGAAAAGCCGAGCTTCTTGAAGCTCTAAAGGAGAACTATATTATTTCTACCGACATTTTTGATGTTGTGGAACCCGCTCGAGAACAAAGACATTCTTTCAAAATTCGAAAGACAGATTCGGCACTCAATCGTTTTACTAACCAGTACACGATCGTTGGAAAACCCGGTTACGATCCCAAAAAGTTTTTGTCAACCGTAAAAAAGAGTGTGGTAACAATCGTCAAACAAAGGTTAAAATTGGTTTAAGGTGTGAGATGGAAAAAACAAACCTGGAAACTGGTGAAATTGTGATTAAAGAAGCCGCATTTAGCTCTAGTACAGACGTTAACCTGGAAGCCACCGATTTAGACGATCTTTACAAAAAGTGGGTAGAGAAGATTTTAGAAGACATCGCTACATTTAAAAATAACGGTAGCGGGTGGGTCTTCAAGTCCATTGTAGCCCTAGATATTCATACTGTACGGTATGAACCTATGGGTGGATCATCACACATTCAACTTCCGGAGTACTTAACCAACAAGAACGCGATTATTAATCTCCAAAACAAGGACGATCAGTGTTTTAAGTGGGCAGTTACTAGAGCCATACAACCCGCTAAAATTCATCCAGAACGAATAGACAAAAATTTGAAAGCAAAAGCCAAAGAACTTAACTGGGATGGAATTACTTTTCCAACTTCTCTCAAAGACATTGACAAATTTGAAATGAACAATTCATCAATTTCTATCAATGTTGCGGGATACGCCGAAATAGACAAATCTCAGAGAATATATGAAAATAAAGTCTACCCGCTGAGAACAAGCCCTCATCACGATCGAGAGCAACAGGTTGACCTTCTCTTGTTTTCGGACTCTGACACTCAACATTATTGCGTGATTAAGAACATGAGCAGATTATTAAGCTCACCGATAACTAAACATTGTGGTACGCGATACTGGTGTCGAAATTGCTACACCTCATATACCTCTAAGGAGCGCTTAACAGAGCATGAAGTCATTTGTCAAAGCCATGAAACTGTGAAAATTCGAATGCCTGGAGAAAAAGATACAGATATCACTTCTCAACGATTTTATAACCATTACAAATCTCAAAACGTCCCATTTATCGTGTACGCTGACTTTGAATCTTTTACCAAGCCTATTCACACTTGTCAACCCAACTCTAACGAGAGTTTCACAAAAAAATATCAAAAGCACGAACCATCAGGCTTTTGTAATTACATCAAATGCTTCGATGACTCGGTGTACACGCAAGATCCGGTGATCTTTACGAAGAAATTTGAAACCGACGATGTAGCTCAAAAATTTGTGGAAACCCTCGAGGAAAACATTCGAAAAATCTACCATAAGTTTTGGAAGCTCGAGAATAATAAGTATGTAGATGTGATGAATATGATTTGGGCTCTGGGAGAGAAGTCTACACACTGTCACATTTGCAAGGGTTTGCTGACTCCTAATGACGAGAAAAACTACAATGTGACAGATCACTGTCATTTCACCGGCAAATTTCGAGGAGCTGCCCACAACCTGTGCAACCTTGCCTACAGGAAACCAAAGTTTACTCCAGTAATTTTTCACAATCTCGCCGGATATGATGCTCATCTTTTCATCAAAAATCTTGGCAAGACCGAGGGTCAGATAGACTGCATTCCGTGCAATGAGGAAAAGTACATTTCTTTCACAAAAAAGATCGTCGTAGACACCTTCATTCCTAAAAGTAAAAAAATTACCAAACACGATGCGACGGAATGTCACGTTTGTAAAAACCCACTCACACCGGATGATGTCGTCGAACATCTTTCTTTTCCAGCTAAAAACTTCTTAGGAGTAGCGCACGAAAAATGTACTAAAAAGGATATCAAGCGCGAACTCAGATTTATCGACAGCTTCAAATTTATGGCTGCTGGATTGGGCAAACTCGTCGAAAATTTAGACAAGTTTGATGAGACATCCAAATGTTATCAAAACGAACGGCTTAAACTGCTCTTGCGGAAAGGCGTCTACCCGTACGATTACGTTAACTCTTTGAAAAAACTCCAGGAAACTAGTCTCCCACCCAAAGAAGCTTTCTATTCTAAGCTCAATGAAGAACACATCAAAGATGAGGACTACGAACACGCGCAAAATGTTTGGAAAACCTTCGGCATGAAAAGCATGCGAGAATATCACGATTTATATCTCAAGGCCGACGTTCTTTTACTAGCCGATGTTTTTGAGAGTTTTAGAAAAGTGTGCTCGAAAAATTACGAATTAGATCCTTGTTGGTACTATACAGCTCCAAGTCTCTCCTACGACGCAATGTTGAAAAAGACGAAAGTTAAACTGGATCTTCTTACCGATATTGACATGGCTCAGATGATTGAAAAAAGAACCAGAGGAGGTGTGTCCATGATCACCACTAGATATTCCGAGGCGAATCATAAGTATATGGGGGAAGATTACGATTCAACAAAGCCTTCGAAGTACATCCAATATCTCGACGCCAACAATCTCAATGGCTGGGCTATGAGTCAGAATTTACCAACCGGAGGCTTTGAGTGGATGTCTCCCAAAGACCTTCAGGATTGGACCGATATTCCATGCATTATGGAAGTGGATCTCGAGTACCCTCAAGAACTTCACGATCTTCACGACGATTATCCTCTAGCGCCAGAGAGAGTGAAGGTAAACAAGGTAGAAAAACTAATACCGAACCTGTATGACAAGGAGAAGTATGTGATCCACCACACGGCTTTGAAGCAATACCAGAGTCTGGGTTTGAAAAAATTACCAAGATTCACAGAGGAATCAAGTTTCGGGAAGAACCTTTCATGAAAAAGTATATCGATTTGAATACGAGGCTACGTACTAAAGCCAAGAATCCATTTGAAAAAGACTTTTTCAAGCTGATGAACAACTCGGTTTTTGGGAAAACCATGGAAAATCTTCGGAACAGAGTTGACATCCAACTCGTGAACTCGGAGAAAAAAGCGATCAAATTAGCCGCGAAGCCCAACTATGACCGATGCACAATCTTTGACGAGAACCTGGTAGCCATTCACATGAAAAAGACCGAACTGTATTTTAACAAACCGATATACTTAGGCATGAGCATCTTGGACATATCAAAAACAAAGATGTATGATTTTCACTACGGGAACATCAAGCCAAAGTATGGAGACAGAGTTAAACTACTTTTTACAGATACCGACTCGCTAGCTTACGAGATCCAGACCGAAGATTTCTACGAGGACATTGGTCCGGATGTGAAAACACATTTTGATACTTCCAACTACCCCGAAAATCACCCATCAGGAATCACAGTTGGAGTTAACAAAAAAGTTCCCGGCTTGTTCAAAGACGAAGCTGGAGGCAAAATGATAGTGGAATTTGTGGGTCTAAGAGCGAAGCTGTATTCGTACAAAATGCACGAGGGTAAAGAGGAGGAGAAAAGGTGCAAGGGTGTCAAGAAATCAGTCGTCAAAAATAAAATCACTTTCGACGATTACAAACATGGGACAACTCCATTACTTGTTTGAAAAGTTATCTAATGCTAGGTTAACTGTGAATTTGGGAAAAAAGTGAATTTTGCCATGCCAATGTCACATATTTAGGACATGTTGTAGGTCAAGGGCAGGTAAGACCTATAAAAGCCAAGGTTGAAGCAATAGAGAAATTCTCCACACCTGGTAATAAAAGAGAACTCATGAGGTTCTTAGGTATGGTTGGATATTACAGAAAGTGTTGTCCAAACTTTTCCGATATAGCTTGTCCTCTGACTAATTTGCTCAAGAAAGGTGTCAAGTTTGTGTGGTCAGAGCAGTGTGAAAATGCTTTTCACAAAATCAAAACAATACTGATGAGTGCGCCAGTTCTGAGAGCGCCAGACTTTCAGAAACAGTTCAAGTTAACTGTAGATGCCAGTGATGTAGGGTGTGGAGGAGTTCTTATGCAAGAGGGTGAAGAGAAAATTGATCACCCGATGTGTTATTTCTCCAAAAAGTTCAACAAGCACCAAAGAAATTACTCCACAATTGAAAAGGAGTGCCTTGCTTTGCTTTTGGCATTGCAACATTTTGATGTCTATTTAAATACCACAAAGAATCCAGTGCTTGTCTTTACGGATCATAATCCCCTCACATTCATCCACAAGATGAAGAACAAAAATCAAAGATTAATGAGGTGGAGTTTGACCTTACAGGAGTACAACCTTGACATACATCACATCAAAGGAAAAGATAATGTGATGGCTGATGCTCTGTCTAGAGTTGAGTAGTGTAAATGTTAGGATCAAGAAGTTCCTTTAAAAAGGACAGTGTGTAGTTAAGCTGAGAAAGTTTTCATTGTATTCAAACTTTTCTTTTAAGGGGGAGGGTGTGACGGCCTCCTAATTATATTTATAAGTAATTTACATTTAATTTAATTTTGTTTATCCATCATAAATAACCTTTGACCTGGTGGTGACCTGGTGTGTTTAGAAAGTCAGAAAAGTGAGGAATAATTAATGAGATGGGATTTGGCAAGCAGCCAAGGATATTGCAAATTGGCCAGTGTGCTATAAATAGCCCAGTTTCTGAGAACTCAGATTGATCTAGAACAAAGGGGTCAGCTTAGAAGCAAGCAGAATGAGACTTGTAGTGGATGAGAGAAGTAAGGAGTTTTTGAAACTCTCGGAGAAGAAAGTGGATTTGCCAGCCATTGTGAAGTAATGATGAAGTGTGAGTTTCACACTCTCTGAGAAGAACCAGCTATTGTGGAAGTAATTGTACTTCTACTCATGTATCTCCATACTAAATGCATGGAGAGATGAAACGCCAGTTTACATAGTGTGTAGTATCTGAATGCTACACATGAATTTGCCATTCTAGTGACAGACTACGGATAGCACAGATTGTGTTTGATTCTGAAAGCCGACTGAAACTGTGTTGCAGTAAAGCGGATTTTGTTTGTCACCAACGAATCGGATTTTATACTGGATTATTACGCTGGAATTATATTATCATCAGGAGGAACCTGTATAGAACAATTCTGCCACACAACGCGGAATATTGCCAAGTAAAAACAGAACTCTCGCAAGTGGAATATCGCGGCATATTTATCTCGCTGGATGGACTATATATACATCTCGCCAGTGGATATTAATACTACTGTGAAATCTCGGCGCCATCGCGACGCGACACCAGGTCACAGGTTATAATCTGTTGTATTGTGCATTTATTCATGTATTATAATAACTTTGTTGATTTCTGTTAATTGACTCTGAACATTATCAAATCCATCTAAAATCAATAAAAAGCATTATATTATTGTGAAATTAAACGTACAGTGTGAAGTTCGTGTTTAAATTGAGAGAACTCGAGTAGGTGATTTCGGCCTTGGTCCATGTGATCGTAACAAGAGGGACTTAACATCAAATGTGCCAATAATTGCGGTGCTTGGAACTTGGTTCTTGATGGCTTCGAGTTTCCTGAGAAAGTCCGGGGTGTCATGGATATAGGAGGGAACCTGTGGAACAAGAGGCTTGATGAAGTTATCGACAAAGAGGGATATATGCTCAGTTGGGGACACGTTGCCAGAGATGATGGGTCTGCCTATGTTTACCGGCTTATGGATCTTGGGAAGGAGGTAGAAGCGGGCAGCACTGCAATCTTTGGGAGATAGAAACTCAAAGGCCTTGTCAGAGAGCTCCTGACGCTGATGCATGTATTTATTTCTTCATCAAACTCGGCTGCATCCAAGACAATATTTTATATATACATATGCAGCGATGGAAATACCCACATGACTTTCCACCCGGGGTAGAGCGACCCGGGGTAGACCGACCCGGGGTTGATCAACCCTAAGTCGACCAACCCTGGGTGGACTACAATAGCGCCCTCACGGAATAAACCATAATACTGTTTAAAAAACACCTTGGAAACTATATTCATTTTAAACTATATGTTAAAAAACTCAGGGGGTCGGGGAGGTAAAAACAAGGACGGATCATTCTAAAACAACCCCGGGACTGTCCAGCCCCGGGACTGTCCAGCCCCGGGACTGTCCACCCAGGGACTGTTTCTAACCCTAAACCTAACCCTAACCCTAACCCTAACCCTAACCCTAACCCTAACCCTAACCCTAGTCCACCCAGGGTTGGTCGACTTAGGGTTGGTCGACTTAGGGTTGGTCTACCCCGGGTCGCTCTAGCCCGGGTGGAAAGTCATGTGGGTATTTCCATTGCTGCATATACATATATATATAAACATTCAGAGGTATAGACCTTCCGGAATATTATCGCTACTCTGAGTTTCATGGACAATCTCATACGGTCATTTTGTCCAATCATCAGGCGATGAAACTCTTTTCGTGAATAGGTGTGCATTACGCCGTCCTTCATACGGAACCCACGGTTAATACCACTACCAGACTCTCCTTCCAGTAAAGCTTTTAGGTAAATCTCTTTGACTGTATCGGTATGTTTCTTGCTGACCCCTTTACAACTGAATTTGTCCTTTGCACCCCAACAATAATAAGTTTTACTACAAAGGGCAACGATTTCTTCCCCTTCCCATTCGACTTTGAATCCCGGGGTTCGCTTATCGTAACGTATAATATGCTCTTCAGTGTCAGTTCTCGGGAACCAGTTTTGTTTCTCTCGCATGTATGTTCTCGTAGTTCAGGTTTAACTAGGCTGTCGATACTATCACCACTGATGGCTATGTAGGCCGAGTCCGTATCCATCTCAACGTATTGAAAGTAGGAACGATCGAGGAACTTGTCGAGGCAATCGAAATATAACTCTAGCACGCGTAATTTGGCATACTGATAAACGAAGAAACCAATTTGTATGGGTAGATCCTCTTTGATGCGCTTTTTTGCCATAATCACCTCGTGACAATCGTCGGTAATCTCTTCGATATCTCTGAAGAGGAACTCGTTCACGGCTTTTGTCGCGTCTTTTGTGTGTACAACGCGAACATTCGTGTGACGATCTTTGTTGGTGATGGTTTTACCGTAGGAGGAATTTCCGCCCCCCACCCCAAAAAAAATCCTTTTAACCCCCGGTAGTTACTTGGTACCTTTTGAAGAGAATTCTTAAAGCAATCCGAACATCTCTGCTAGCGGATAAAATTTCGAGGAGAAGTTTTGGAAAGTTAGCCGATGGTTCTCTGGAACTTAAGCCACTACCCAAAATGCCCTTCAAAGCATACAACTCCAAAAAGCAATCCCGAAAAGCCCTCCACAAAGAAGGTTCAATTATCAGGTCAATTGACAGGCCAACTGACAGATCAAAATCCAACTGCCATTTCAAATTTTATTTTTGGAAGTGAAGTGTGTACAACAACAACAACAACGACGACGACGACGACGACGACGACGACGACGACGACGACGACGACAACGACAACGACAACGACAACGACAACGACAACGACAACGACAACAACAACAACAACAAGACTCACCCTGTACAGGCTTTCCAAAAATGATTAGTACCCACCAATGCCCAAAGTTCATTAATTCTTTTTAGCATCAAAATCAATAGATTTAGGTCCTTTGTGTTTCCCATGATCTTTGCCAAACTGTACCCTTTCATTAGAATTTTAGAACATTAATATCGGATTCGTCAAACCCAAGATACACTCCATTATGTAAGGCATGGTATGTGTTAAAACAGCTTGTTTGAAAGAAACAAATGTATTCTCATAATCTCTTGTCTACTAATATAACCATGTGTTTCTTTCTGATGTAACTGTTATTAGTTATGGTTGTTCAAATCATTAATAATTCTTCACTTTAATTCAATATGAAGGGTAAGAAAAGTTTGTCGCACTATCAATTTTAGACAGAAACAAATATCATAAATAATGTTGCACTTTGTATCGTACCAGCAACGGAAGATTAATATGTTTTTCAATGAAATTCATACTTTCATTTTGTGATTCATTAATGGATTTTGCTCTAATTGAGTCTCCGTTCTCCTTCATCGCTTTTCAAATGTATGGATAGAAGATATTAATAAAGTTACGAGACCCAGTTTGTATCGATTAGAGTGCACTTTTGGCTGTTAATGAGTATCTTATAGAGCAAGTTCCGTGATTGTCATTCATGTCCTGTATGTATGATCATCATCGCCAAGTGCTTGATGATGATACTGCTGCTACACTTGTTCACGCCTTAGTCACATCACGTCTTGACAATGGCAATGCTTTATTATATGGGATCACTGAACGAAATCTCAATAAACTTCAACGAGCTCAGAATGCTGCTGCACGAATGCTCACAAGGACTAGAAAATTTGATCACATTTCACCTGTTTTAGAGCATCTCCATTGGTTACCTATTCGGTATCGCATCCATTTCAAACTTCTTCTCCTAACCTGGAAAGCCCTACATGATATGGCACCTTCTTATATCAGCGATCTTCTCAATCCACATATTCCATCACGTCGCCTCAGATCGTCAGATAAACAGTTTCTCTCTGTTCCTCGGACACATTCTTCATATGGCGACCGGGCTTTCTATGCTTGTGCACCTAAACTGTGGAACTCACTTCCTTCAGATCTTCGATTCTGTGATTCACTTGATGGTTTCAAAAAGACTTTAAAAACTCATCTGTTTAAGATTGCTTATGATTTGACTGATTGACTGATGTAATTGTTTTTATATTGTAACTGTTTGTTTTTATTTGTTTTAATGTTTGCGCCTCGGAATAGGTTGTCTAGATAGATGGCGCATTATAAATGCATTATTATTATTATTATTATCATTCTGCTGTAGATAATGCCACCGACCTCGAACATTCGATGTGAACGAATTAAAACATTTGATCTACAATACCAAGGCGCGGCCATAATTGACATAGTGTCGTTGTAAACTGGTTGATATTCTGTCGATTCTGTTCATTCGTCTTTAGTGTCATATTTTAGCTCGAACGAAATATCTGAAATTTTGAGTATTTTCGAACCCGGTTCGAACCCCTAGCCGTACACTTTACGTTGTTGCCGGTTCGAACCACTAGCCGTACAATTTACGTTGTGGAGTTTAGCACATCCGGGAACTGGTACATCGTAAATACGGAAGGGAATCGCTCTTCGACCTTGACGAATATAAACAAGCGAATCATTTCATTCATGCACATGCACACGGACTGTACTCTTTGCCGAAAACGAGCTTCTTTTATTCAAATATAAATAAGAAATAAACGTATGTTTCTGGCTGAATCGGTGGTATACGACCCCAAATAGGTATATTATGATATAACATGTATAAGGAGAATTATTAGAAAGGATTTTCCACATTGAATGTGAAGTGGTCAATGATGATGCATCCAAAAGAATGTGGCCGCTGATGAATATCGTTGTTAAACTTATTGGGCCGTATTCTTGTACTTATATAAACGCGGTTTAAAGCTTCACACGCGTTCAACTTTTACTCGTGCACCAATTGTACGCCTTGAATGATTTACTCAACCGTGCCCGGTGCAAGCTGATATACAGATCACGTAGTCTTAAAAATACACGTACATTTAAGGAATTCGGTCGTGACCCATTTGGGTCACAATAAATTAAATACCCGTAAACAGTGAACGCACGACGACTCTGGGGGCGACATATGCAAGGTTTAAAAGATAAACTCAAATTATATTTAGACACGAGTTTAGCTTGACACGATAATAAGCTAAAACCGTGTTTAGTACGAGGGACACATCTGGAATCTACCGTGATTTGTTCACAACCTGAATCACGGAAGATTTTCACTTTGTGACGTGACCAGCTATACTGTCCCATCTACAGTAAATCTATCAACAGAATTTACGTCATGTTTAGACTGAACTGGGTTACATTTATACACCTTATTTGGTTTAACACCACCTCCCTGGCGATTCTGGTTCTGATAACCTCTATCACGGTTTTGATTAGGGACTTGTCGATTTTGATCATTAGGACTCTTTCTGTGATCAATTCCCTGATTTACCTCACCATAGCGGGCATTTACCACGATTACTGTCAGCACGAGCATTTTTGTCACCACTCGTTGATGGTCTTGAGCCCGAGGGTTGCTGTGCAGGGGGAAATTTCCTTTGATTTGGATTACCAGGCTGGTACTGGTGTAGTTCTTCCAGTAGCCAGGCCTGTGCTGACGTAATGTCTCCACCGTAACAGCGATCTCCATGGTATTAAATGTACCCTTAACTAGTAAGTGTTTTTTTTAAGTCCCCTGGGACACGATTCAAGATTTGCTCTCTCACAATTAGTTGAGTCAAACCTTCAGCATCATGAGGTTGTACCCCCAACAGTCAAAGTTATGGCTCAGTTTCTTTATGTAGGATTTGATACCTTCCTTACATGTTTTGTTATATTTCTGAATCTCAACCTATATTCTACAGGTGTTTAGTTGATAAGCTTCTGAAACCTGAGCTTTTAGGAACTCATAATCATACTTTTCAATCATGATGATATGAGTTTGCGCCTCCCTGGTCTTTCCTAACAATGACTGAGAAATTCTCCTGACCCACGTATCTTTCTCCCAACCCTCTACACTCTCAGAACAGGTATTAAAAAACATGTATTAAAAGAATGTTGATTAAAAAGTATACTACATTGGTTAAAAATTAAGCGTTGGTTAAAAATTACTTTTATACTCTCAGAACGGGTATTAAAAAACCATGGGTAAAAATAATGTTGGTTAAAAAGTATACTACATTGGTTAAAAATGAAGCGTTGGTTAAAAATTACTTTTAATACTGCGTTGGTTAAAGAGTAAAAATATAATTCATTTTTAGATTATTCAACGTTGGTTAAGGCATCATAATTTTAACCAACCATAGGTCATAACAATATTCCCGCCAAAGAATTTCAATGGCGAGAAAATATTTTGCGCATTATTATTTAGACCACGTCAGAATTTGTATATGAAATCAATCGTGTTATTTTCCGCCCCTGGTATATTGTGCCCGATATTGGACCAATATTAGTTTTACAAGGCGCTCTTCAATTGGCATCATGTTGCCAAACCAATATTAGACCAATATTGGCTTTACATTGGCGCTCTTCAATTGGCATCATGTTGCCAAACCAATATTAGACCAATATTGGTTTTACATTGGCGCTCTTCAATGGCATCATGTTGCCAAACCAATATTGGACCAATATTGGTTTTACATTGGCGCTCTTCAATTGGCATCATGTTGCCAAACCAATATTGGACCAATATTGGTTTTACATTGGCGCTCTTCAATTGGCATCATGTTGGCAATATTGGTCCAACATTTTATAACCAACCACTGTTGGTTAAAACATATTAACCAACAAATGATTAAAAATTGTAACCAACCACAGGTTAAAGTTTAACCAACAGCTGTTGGTTACGGTTTTAACCAACCAATTGTGTGGTTCACCTGGTAACCTCCCGTTGGTTAAAATGTTAACCAACATGGTTAAAGATTTTAACCTTTGTTCTTTGTATCCCACTGTAGATCAGTCGTGATTACACTTGATTTTGTGAAACCCGGACATGGCTCTAATAAGCTGGTTTTTTGTTTTAAAATACTAAGGAAGTATTCAATAATCACAAAAAAAAATGCACACAAATTGACTATTGGGGAGTGCAACAACGCCAGGATTTTGCTTTTAGTTGTTCCTCCTCCATCATATTACTTGTTAAATTGTTATTGTATTTTGTCCTTGTTGATATGATGGAAAATAAATAAATATTATTTATTATTATTATTTTATTATTATTTTATTATTTAAATATTATTAGTGTAAGAGGGCATAATTCTCAAACGCTGTAAAAATACATCAGGATCCTGATCATCGTGCAACTTTGGAGAATATCTCTCAATTTTTCTGGCGCCCGTAACCATGGTAACGCCTGACATGTTAGCCTCGCTTAACACCGAATCCTCTTGCTCTTTATCCCACTGTAGATCAGTCGTGATTACACTTGATTTTGTGAAACCCGGACATGGCTCTAATAAGCTGGTTTTTTGTTTTAAAATGCTAAGGAAACATTCAATAATCACAAAAATAAATGCACACAAATTGACTATTGGGGAACTCTTTTTATATGATGTTAAAGTTGAGACCGTGAGGGGAAAAATCCCAAAATACGAGATTTGAAAGTTTCAGTAAGACCTTTTTTTCTGCTGGGTACTCTATACTTCATCATCAGCCATTAAATTATATTCATGCCTTACTATTCATAGAGGGTCACAGGTCACTAATAGGTATATCAAATAAGGTGGAGCCGTTTCAATAAATCCTTAAAATCGTGATACGTGTCTCTATTTTAAATAGAAGTTGTCAAAAAATCATAACATTTTTGGTATCATATTAAAGACAATTTATCCAGCTACCGAATAAAAAAAAGATTAAAGCCACATGTCTAGCATGTCTAGCAACAGTGAAGTTATCAATCTAAACGTCGAGTGAGTCAAGGGTGGAGCCGGTGGGTGAGGCGCCGGTGGGTGAGGCGCCCATAGGTTTCTACACGAAATAGCGGAGAACTAGAACTTTTGAAATTGATGCCATTTTAAAAGTATACATAGGAAAGTTTTCAAACTTCTAATAATGTGTTAATAACATGTGCCTGCTACTATGAATAATAATATTGAATTGTTATCTAGACATTCTCTACTAGAATATGATGTTTAATTCAGGGAGTGTTTTAATGTAAAAAATACACAGTTTTATTCATTTTATTGATTAAACAATGGCCAAATCGCAGTCTCTCTATTTCATTTGTGTGACTCTTCGGTCCTTTTCTACCCTGGGTAGTAAAACATTTAACTAAAAAAGCCAGAAGTGTTTCTTCACAGAATTGTTCATAGATTTATGAAAAATTTGCTATTTAGACCTATTTTGGACAACCCTGTATTCAAAATAAAAGGAACTTTAATGATATTCATGTAGTTCATTTTGATAACCATTTTCCTTAACATTAAATAGTCCATGCTAATTAAGTATGTAAAACTTAAGTTTTGTCCCGTTTAATCAGAATTGGTGCATTTCTCAACATTATTAGAAGTGAAACATTTTTTTGGACCAGTTTGTGACTTCTGACCAGAGATAATACTACCTCAATAGAGCACAATACAATTCAATACGGATTAGGCCTGGCCGGTTAGTTCTGATAGACTGGTTATTAATAGAGTGTGTATGAAATGAAAATAAACAGCCCTATCTAATGTATAGGCTTTATCTTCGCTAAAGGTAATATGGTATATTAAAACAAACAGTTATTATAGGTTTTCCCAGTTAGTTTAACACTTTATTCATTATATTTCATATCTCGTTAAGTTTGAATTCGTCCCAAAATGTTGAAGGTTGCATTTGTTAAAGTAAATTTCGTCTTTGGTCAAGTATATTCATATTTTGCGCAATGAATTTCATTTAATGTTCATTTTATTTCGTCCTAACACACTTTCATTTCGTCTGATACAGCGGTAACCTACTAATGTATACATTTATTTCGTCTTTGATCAAATAGTTTCATATTCAGTTCACTTTATTTCGTCCCATGTGGAATGTCCTGCCTAGAAGCATGTAAAATCCAGCTATAGGCCTATAGGTTTTATATATATATATAATTATTTTTTCTTTCTTTCTTTCTTGTTCGTTCTTTTTTTCTTTTATTTCATATGATTCATGAATATCTCGCGATCTGAATCAACAAGGAAAAAGAACACATGTCGGTGGTTCAAATCTAACCTGCAATAATATGTAGGACGAATATATGTGATTAAAGTATTAAAAATAATGAACAAAGACGAATTATATTTGTGCATAGACCCGCTACCCATCAGGTGATACGAATTCAATCCTTCCTTGACGAAAGAAATGACCAATGAATTAAATGAAATGGTCATACTTTGAAATATAATGCTCATTGACGAAATTTATCTAACAAAATGCGCAAGTCAGATTTTGGGGACTAATTCTAACTTAACGAGATATGAAATATAATGAAAAAAGTGTTAAACTAACTGGGAAAACCTATATTAGTTCACAGTGTTGTTTCATTTTGTGTTTGTCCTTTTAACAACGATAAATAAATGTTTCATAATACAACATTGTTTAAGTATAGTGTATCATTTTAAAATACATTTTCATATTGATGAGGCGATTTTAATTTTGGAAGCAACTGCAAATCTTTACAGTGTTGATAACTTGTCCATACAAATAAATTGAGCTTGATTTAATATTAATTAGGTGTGTTTTGTGCATAAGAACACGTATTTAACACTAAATTTTAAGTATATGCATATCTTTTCATCTATTCAACACTTATTGTCTGAGCACTTCAATGGGAATTGATCATACACAGATAATGTAATAGCAACCAAACGTATACATTAACAATTTCATGTCAATAAAATAGTTGAATTTAAATCCTTTGTCGAGAAATGATAAAGTTAGGTTCTTTTCTGTTCTCAATTTGACATAGGGCCTAATACATTTCACACATAGTTCAATCGACAAACTATTATTGCACTATTTTAGAATAAATATGAACATGTCAAAGGTAAAAATCTAATAAAAGATATGAAAAATGCATGACATTACTTAAACACCGTAAAATGAAATCTTCAGCTCGGCAACGCTGCATCATTATTAATCAAAGAACATCAAACATGTCAAATAGGATAGGATCCACATGTTCTTCAAATCAATTCTATATGCATCGTGATACTTTATAGTATGATTACTTGTGTCGGAATGGAAGCTCAACGCAAACTATAGCGTATCATGGTTTTGTAAAATTAAAATACTGTATTGCAAGTTGTCAGATTTTAATTGATAAACTTATTGCACGTAATTTGCTTTAAAGCAGGTTGATATTGATATAATTTCATTTCTCTGCCTGAAATTACAAAACTAAAATATGTTTCACACATCAACTGTTATATTCAATAGCATCAACATTATGTGTGTTTCTTTGAAATAGTACATCTGGCACCAAAATGAAAATGAAGGGTATTTCTAGTGTATTTCTCTGAAATGTCGTACAAAGAGAACTTATCCTTGCACGTAAATAGCATTCAATGAACATCTTTAACTATGTCCAAATAAACCCAAAAATGGCAGTTGAACTTTGTTGAAATTATAGACAAACTAGAGCGGTTCTCGGGTTTCGCGGTTTGTGGGTTTCTCGGTTTGTGGGTTTCGCGGTTTGTGGGTTTCGCGGTTTGTGGGTTTCGCGGTGTTTGGATTTGGTGGTTGTCATTCGGACGGTTTATTGATTGAGTGAACAATATTCGGGAGATCAGTTTGTTGCAGTTTCTTAACATTATTATGTTAGGGTCTTACCAGAACCATGGAGGACGGGCGTTGATTGACAACATGGAATGAACACAAATATGAGGTACTCACCCATAATTCAATTCGTCAAAATGTTACTTAAGTACATATTCTACCGTTTTCATTTGTTTCATGGATGATTCATCAATGGCGGAGGAGAATTTTGACATTAACATTTTAGGTTACAAATGTGTAAATATTTCGGTTGAATAAAAAAAAGGCTATTGAATTAAATTTGAAGAATTTGGAAACCGGGAAATCCGTAATCTTCCTATGGAAATTGAAGGTTCGCTTTGTAAATGTGGACATCAAAATGAATTTAAGGATTGCAAAGGACATGGGACTTGATCATGTATACTTTGATGATTGGGCATTTTGGCAATAATCCATGAAATCATACTTGCGTGAAGGCATGAAGTTGAAAGGTAGGTATAAACACGATTTCCTGATATATTCTATTTCGAAACGGCAGACCTCTTATTACAGTTTAAAATAGGGGTATTTATTACATGTTTTGTTCAAATTAATATAGTGTGAATTTTAACAGAGACCTCACCATAGTAAAAAAATCAGGCAATGATGATTTGTTTAAATATTTTAACCAAGATATTTGTGTCCACACTATTTTCGGTAGCTTATACTGTGATCTAATTTTTTTAAAAAAAATGCGTGTGACCAGGTACAACCACTCGGACGCAACATAACTATACATTATTAAGTAAGGGGCAAAGGTTCAGAAAATGAGACAATAATAAAATGGTTGGTGTTGTAGTAGGCTTAGATTGAATTCTAAAGTTCTATTCTGAAGTAAAGTATAGATTATATTTAGGATTCAGAATGATGCTACAAGATATACACTACTTAACAATTACTCAAAAAATGGTATCTATTCGTTATGGACCGTTCATTATTTATGGTGGAGGGGGGGTGGGACAAATTCAAGACTCGTATGTCAAAATTACCTAACCCCCCCCCCCCCCTACAGCTGAAACTGAAAATTACATTACCCCCCCCCCCCCTACTAACCAATAGATTTTTACACAACCCCCCTTCAAAATCAACTTGTCACATACTTAGGGGATGTATTTTTCTTTTGCCCATGGATTCGTTGGTTGTGACCTCTGAACGGCCAATAATTTAATGACTAACTACATAGCGAGCGTGGCGAGGCGGAACATTTGTCATATATTTATACATTTTTGGTGTTTTGTGAGTCTTTATAAGCCGAAAAAAGTTAGAACATCCAGACAAAAACGTATGAAATATTCTTGTGAGCTTTGGTGCAGAACTGTGAGTAAGACGAGGTGAAAAGCATGCAAGAAATTACCGTTTTTAATCAAATTGGATTTTGGAACATAGGCCTAGGCTATTAACATGTTTTTATACACCTCATGGCTCTAATGTTTTCAACCATTGATGATTATATATATAGGTGTTTTTCCAACAGATCGTCCGAGCAGGGCGTGCACAAAAAATTGCTGTACGAAAGTAGTCTCATCATAAGTAGCCTACATGTTTTGAAGTTGAAAGGTCATAAGAAAATGTGCGCGAAGCGCACAAAAAAATTGCATTTACACTCCAAAATAGCCTCTAAAATCACCCCAATCACCACCATCTTTATAGTTAAATAAAGTTACACAACCCCCCCTGTTAAAGAATAAAAAGTTACATAACCCCCCCCCCCCATTTCAACATATGAAAGTTACATGACCCCCCTATATTTACCCCCCCC
Organism: Ophiura sarsii; assembly: GCA_035610835.1. Lineage (NCBI taxonomy): Eukaryota > Metazoa > Echinodermata > Ophiuroidea > Amphilepidida > Ophiuridae > Ophiura > Ophiura sarsii. The sequence goes on along the minus strand of CM069459.1, from coordinate 54,169,096 downwards.
CCCCCCTCCACCATAAATAATGAACGGTCCCTTATTGATATTTTTGATATTTGTAATTATTTTATAAAGTTTATAACGTAATATATATACTTTTATAGTATAGTTGTTTGTGATATTTATTTATGCTTGAAAATAAGTAATGACAATTTATCTTTATTCCGAAGAGAAATGTTTATTATTTTGCATGATAAGACACAATTACAATCCAATTCGTTGGATTACATACAATCATAATTTTATATAGATATTTTATTAAGTATTATTTCTATCAGGCTTTTTAACGGTACGATAAACTGTGTATTGAATATTGATGCCTTGGTTCAACCAAAGTACCCGGATGCGTCCAATATTCTTCAATGCGCGCATCGTGCGCTTTGTTTTGATTTGTTGTTCAGGCACAGCGGGTTCGCCGATTTTTACTGCGGGTAGTGGTAGCAAACTTGTTAACATGTTTGATGATGTTTTTATTCGTTATAAGGGAGATCAATATTATGCTCAAATTGTGAATTTTGATTTGTATTATTGTCGTGTATGAATCTGGTCAATACATGCGTATGTTTTGTTTCTCGAAAAAATAGAAAATCAATGCACTTGCGCAAATGTTGATATACTCACAATAGCACCCCCTGCAGGGTCGTACCATTATTCACACATCAACATCAGCGCGCGTGCATTGATTTGTCTAATTTCTCTCAAAACAACACTTACGCATTTATATTGACCTATACCTATTAAATTATTTTCAATTAATAGCCTTCATTGAATAAACTTCATTGAATTTGGATAAATGGAAATGTATTGTAATAAAAATACAGCACGATATTATACATAGCACACATATTCCACCATTTGTATGAAAGTATTTATCTATCTATTAATTTATATAAATATAAATAAATAACTTAATTAATTATGCAAAACACTTAATTTATTAACATTATTTGAAAATCAAGTAAATGAATAGAAAATACAATTAAATCAACTTAATTATTTAGATGAATCACTATACCAATCTATAATTAATTTATTTATTCTCGAATTAATTAATTAACTTATTAATAAGAATGTTAATTAATTATTAACTTATTGATGTTGTCTATTACTTATTCCAACAGTTCATTCATTAATATTATTTAATACTAAAAGCAAAAATAAATATATAAATGTTAGTCATTATTCAAGTAATCTATCAATCGCATTTCAATAAAATAAAACAAATTTAATCATTGATTGATTATTATATTTCTTGTTCATTGTTTTTGATTACATTTACAAATATATTTGATAGATAAATCGATGGGTTGTTTTCATTATTTATGAATTTCTGATTATTTATTCTTTAACTAATTCTATTCATTGAATGCATTTATCGATACATTAAATAACTATAATTCAATTGAAGATTTATTGTCATGAAGCTTTGGACAGTTTCAAAATAGTAAGCGTGTGCTGCTTGAACCTAGTGGTGATTGAACAAGAACATACGAGGGTTTGTCAAAATGTAATGAAAGTGATCTTGTTGCGAGTTGCAAGGGGCATTGCCATTGATTGAAATTATTTTCAATTAGCCCACTATGCCACTAAAACATGATTTTTAGCTGAATTTGTAGCTATTTTTTGCGACATTACCATGTGACATGTGAACGGTAGACCCCTTTACTTGCGTAAATATCTGTACTCTCTTCATTCCCTTTTATTCCCCTTTTTCTCTTTCTCCTTTCTCTATTTTCTCCTTTCTCTCTCCTTTTTAAATATTTGGTTACAAAAATTACCAGAGGCACTGGCCCCTGCAATTTGTCAAAATTTGACTGTGGAAAAAAATGTGCGCGCTTCCAGGCCAGCGCATCTTCTTTCTTCATGCGACTAACAAAACTTGCCCCAACCAAACCCCACTCCGACCCCACCCCATAGACTGTTATGATACTGGTGCCGCCATAGCCTACAACTCACCGCCTAGACCGTAAATGAATGTGAAACATCTATTGACACCATTCACCGTAAAGAAATTAGATTAAATTTCCCATAGATATGGCCAGATTTCATTGTTTTTAAGATTTTTATTTATTTTACGGTCATTTCCAGTTCAAACATGTCAAAGGAAAATAAGAAAAAAGCCCCCGACCGACCGTACAATAGGTTTTCTTTTTTGCATAGACATGGTTTTTTTTGCCGCCTGCTGAATGAATAAAAAGCTAACTTAAATTAATAGTGATATTTGAACAGAATATACCCGTATTCGAAACTAAAATTATTAGGAACCGTTTATTATTTCCACCGGGTCGGGACGGGAGTAATTGATGAGTGGGATCACGCAGTTTTTAATTGACAACAAATAAGGGGGTCATACGTTTTTCTAATCAAGAGGGGTGCGCGTCAGTGTTTTTATCCGGATTCGACGGTAAAATTCCAACAGCTTCCGCCCCCGTCCCAATAAAAAAAATGATATTCATACAACAGTTTATTCAAATTGCTTATGATTCATTTAGCAATGGGAATCATATGCCATATAAGTACCGCGAGTGTGCCTAATAAATTAAGTTTATGATATTTAAGAAATTAGTCTTAGAGTCAATCATGGCAAATTTAAGTGTGAATTGCAAATTTTCAGTATTGAGTTACTATAGTCATGTCGGTTATTTCTCGACAACAACTAGATAAAATTGGTTTGAAGTTGGTCTAAAGTATAATTATGTCGGTTATTTCTCGACAACTAGCTAAAATTGGCTTGAAGTTGGTCTAAAGTATAATTGGTTAAAAGCCAATCAGGCAATCATTGTGTTTCTTGCACCCGCCCTGTTTATAGGCCTATACTGGTCATGCCACGCCACTGCGTAGACCCTACTCATTCTAAAGGGAGCACATCAAAACTCGACCGCCCGGCAACCACCGGTTGTTCCGTGCAGAAGTTCCGTGAGGTTGCAGCCGGTTTCTATTGTTCTAAACAATGATATGCGGTCAAACCGGGCGGAACCGCCGGTTGTCGCGCGGTCGAGTTTTGATTAACTCCCTAATCAAATATTAAAAACAACCCAGTTATTTAACACTTTCCTCGCGGCAGGCGTTTGCAGACGACAGTTCCGAAATTTTCCAAAATGTTTTGAAAAATGTTAAAATTATTGAATGTCATTACAATATTAAAATAAGTGCAAACTTGTCTAGTTTGGGTTCAATAGTTCATGAGATAAGGTGGGAAAGGTTTCTGAAAATCTGTTTTGTATAATGGTAAAACTAAAAGTAATAGCCGCGTGTGAAAAGTGTTTTAAAAGATCTATTTTTCGAGAAAATCAGTCTTAAAGGTAGATGTTCCGATTGCTGGCCCGATTTTCAACTTGATGTTTTCTATTTTACATGAAAGGTCATCTTTAAAATGGTCGCATTTCAAAGTTTGAGTTGCATAACTCCAACGGTTCTATTTTTTGAGAAGCACATGGTCACAAAATATTTGCCCATTGAGTAGTACACAAACTGTTTGGTGGTTAACCACCTTTGACAGTAATTCACCACATTTTACCCTATGATTTCTAAATGGAACATTTCTGGCTCCTAAGATTTTACAGACATAATGAGAAAAATATGGGGATTCTTCTGATATTTGATGTGAAAGCCCCAAAAACGTGATCGGAACATACACCTTTATAAAAAATATTCTCTCAGCCCAGCTCCTAAGCACCCCTCCTTCTTTTGAGACCCTGGACGACATACCCTACCACTAACAAAGTTGAGTGCCACCGCCCCCCCCCCCCCCCCCCCCCCCTTGTCCGCCCGGGACTTTACTTGTACCAAACATAAAACTGAAAGCGCAGTAACACAAACCTGTACGTGCGGGGTGTGATGTCTTGTATACATCCGAGGTACGTGTAAAAATACTATTGTTGATAGAGGTGTCTTGTATGAATTGTGTAGCCTTTTTGAGAGGGGGTTATTATATTCTATTATAGTCTATTAATTTAGTATAGTATAGTATAGTATAGTATAGTATAGTATAGTATAGTATAGTATAGTATAGTATAGTATAGTATAGTATAGTATAGTATAGTATAGTATATTCCATTCCATTCCATGATTCCATCAATTGTAAATTCATGATTTTTAAAACTTGGAAATAGATACCAACGGGCGAATCCATCTCATCATGCTCATCCGAGTCCAGCCCTGTCTGCATTGGAAATTGACGGCTACTTGATGGCGAGAAAATTGTTTAGGCTACTTGATGTTGAAGTGGAAGTTTATTGATCCAATTGATCTCTAGAAAATGTTTGTTTGTGTCAGGGTGTTACGGAGTTTTTATGAGCGCAGATAATTGGTGCCTATTGTCAAGATTGTATCCAAAGGCCAAAAACATCGTTACGTTACCCTTCCAAATCTTAAACATTTCCGATTGAGTTGGTCGATTTGTTTTCAAACTCATCCATTTTAAACTTGAATAGAGGTCAATATGCAAGCTGTCAAAGAATGACTAAGGGGTGCGTGGGGCGTACACCTGTGTTTGTTGTTGTTTTTTACTCAAGTCAAGGGTAAATACTTTTGTCCAAGTAACTGTCAGCAAAAACTATTACCCCTGGATCGGATACAAACATGTAAAAATGTACTAAATGTAAATCTGATGTAAATGTTTGAAGCATAGGCCTATTCATTAATTTAGAATAACAACTCAGTGAATAAAATAAAAGGGTGTAGGGCAGAGTTATGTTTTAAGGGGAAATATTAGCGGTTTTATGTTGAACAAAATTATTGAAAATAGTCCCGATATTTTTGCTAATTTTGTACTTGTGCTAGGCCTATAAAAAAAATCCCGACCCAAGATTTTGCAAACAAATGTTCAGTCTTTTTGAAAGGGTAACACAGTGTTTGTTTTGACTAGGCCTTATATGTTATGGGAAGTTGTTTGAATGAACGGCTTGATTGTCTAGCTTATGCAAATTAGCTACAGACCTAACAATAGCGTTGGTTTTGACCAATGACGGTGGACGTTGACCGTGAAAGATTTAAAAGAGATGGGCAATTACTTATCTATACTTACATTATCCTTGTGTATAACGACCGTCTCTGCACGCATCGATTAGCTCATCACTATCGCCATCTATGTCGAAGTCATGTATGATACGTGATCACTATTGTTATGTAAATGTCCACGCTCTTTCCACGTAATGGGCCCAGCGTGATTCAGTGAAAAAGGCATCCAATTGTTATGTAAACATCAAACAATTGATTATCTATACAGCAAAGATTCGCCCTCATACATCAAGTATGGTGACGTATAGCAAGTATTACAATGGTATAACTAAAACCGCGACAAGTCGGGGGACTATGTTTGTTATGTAAACATCAAACAAAAATAGCAACGCTCATGTATCCCCGGGAAGGGGGGGGGGGGGGGGGGGTACTCAGATTTGGTTTGGTCGGGGGTGTGCCGCTGGAGAATCAAATCCCCTATACCCATTTCTAAGGGTGATTTTGGATAGACCCATGTCTAAGGATTTTTCAGTTGAAAAGCCTACCCATGGCTAAGGATGTCTCATGAAAAAACGACCCACTGGAGCGGCACGTCCCCGTATGCCTTACATACGTGAGTACCACCCCCGAGCATGCATCGTTGTATTTTACTAAGAAAAATATGCTTCTCAAGGCAAAAAAATATTTTTACTCCTATGAGGCAGATTAACCCCAACTTTGAACTCGTCCAAGTTATTTGCGATTTGTACATGCTCACAAAATCCGGAATCCATTGATGGATTAATAAAGACGAAATCGCAAACACAATTTTTTTCTGAGGCAATCTCTAGGGGTGGTACATAGCCTAGCGGTGAACAAAATTCAACAAACTCAATTGCGCGTAGTGGCGTTTGGGATTGGGGGATTCATATAGTTTTAGTTTCATGCTCTATTACGCTTGAACTCTTTCCGCCCACACACATGAGTAGTAAACTACAACAAAACAAAATTACGCCCCTTGATTGGAAAAACGGTGATCCACGCTTGCGATCAGCGACGGAGCGGATGGAGTATATAAAACATTATGGTGATATACGGGGGTACAATAACTAGAATCGCCGCCATTTTCTTTGATGTGACGATGTCGGAATAGAAAATAAATATCCCTATCGCGGGAACATTATCCCTCATAATTCTCCAAATAACCAGTCACTCGAACTCAGCGGAGATAAATACTGTACCAATATCGTGTCCACAAATCTTACTAATTCAAGCTGTATTTTTCGAGATATTTCGCACACAAACTTCGATTTGAAAATCTTAGGATGCCGGTACCCGTCCTCCAAATATCGTCTCTTTTTTTAGACTTAAGACAGCAGCAAAGACAAAATTCCTGCAAATGATATATCATTTGATTAAAAGGTATCCGTAACATAGTTTCCAATATAAACCAAGTTGATTATATGAAATTAGTTTAAATAAATAAAAGAACCCCAGATTCATTTTCCGGAATTTTCAATCGATAGTTAAATTGAAAAATAATAAAAGGACTCATTAAGAATGTTGACTGACCCAATATTAACAGATCTGTTCTCTTCTTTTAGTTGTCAGTGAATACAATTTACTTTCATTATATGTACCCGATGTTCTCTCTATACATATTCAGAGGGGTAACACATGATCATTCCAGGATCCTGAAATACCCTACTATTTGACGGCATTTCGCGGACAATTTTGCTAATTTGACCCCCTTTTTCGCACAAAAACGCAGACATTTTGACTAAAAATAACCCCCCTCTTTTTCACCATTTCAAGGACATTTTGTATATAGACCCCTATTTGCTAAATGTCACAACCCATCCCCCCCCCCTTTTAAGCGATTTTTGGAACGATCACGCGTTACTCAAAGCCAATATACTGAAACCACCGAATTTGATTTGACACTAGCCCCTCACCCGGGTTTGGATGTTTCTGATCATGAGTAGGACCGTCTCTGCTATACTATAGGTTTTCCTAGTTAGTTTAACACTTTTTTCATTATATTTCATATCTCGTTAAGTTTGAATTCGTCCTAACATTTTGAAGGTTGCATTTGTTAAAGTAAATTTCGTCTTTGGTCAAGTATATTCATATTTTGCGCAATGAATTTCATTTAATGTTCATTTTATTTCGTCCTAACACACTTCCATTTCGTCTGATACAGCGGTAACCTACTAATGTATACATTTATTTCGTCTTTGATCAAACAGTTTCATATTCAGTGCACTTTATTTCGTCCCATGTGGAACGTCCTGCCTAGAAGCATGTAAAATCCAGCTATAGGCCTATACGTTTTATATATATATATATTTATTTTTTTCTTTCTTGTTCGTTCGTTCTTTTTTTCTTTTATTTCATATGATTTATATCACCAACAAGGCAAACGAACACATGTCGGTGGTTCTAATCTAACCTGCAATGATATGTAGGCCTATTCTTCTAACACCTGACGAATATATGTGATAAAAGTATTAAAAATAATGAACAAAGACGAATTATATTTGTGCATAGACCCGCTACCCATCAGGTGATACGAATTCAATCCTTCCTTGACGAAAAGAAATGACCAATAAATTAAATGAAATGGTCATACTTTGAAATATAATGCTCATTGACGAAATTTATCTAACAAAATGCGTAAGTCAGATTTTGGGGACGAATTCTAACTTAACGAGATAAGAAATATAATGAAAAAAGTGTTAAACTAACTGGGAAAACCTATATTATAAATAATCATGGATAAAAGGTAACATTTTAAACTACTTCCCAAAAGCTAAAAACAATTTGAACGTTGCCTTTACCATCTGAACGAGACGCCCCCTCCTCCAAATAGGAATCCCCTCCCTTAAGGAATAACCCATTTAGGCCACGAGGCTTGTTATTCAGTATTTCATATTAGGGATATTCATAACTAACGACACGGGAGTAGCGAACCCTATTTCAAATATAAAGGATAGCGAACCAAAACATTGATGAATTGTTCAATGGGTGTACTGCGCCGATGAAATTATATTTTGCCAAACTAATATCGTATTCAAATATAGTTTTCACGGTTCTTGTGAAATTGACGACGCAAAACACCCCCACGTAAATTTAAACGGGTTTAAATTTATCAAAACGATAGCCAAAAAACCCCATCCGAAATTGAACTCAAAACTCGACGTTTGAGACTCAACTGAGGTCACAGTTGAGGTGTGAAAGTAGAACCTACGGATCTGAACAGAGGCGTGAGAAGGAAGTATTATGCAACGCACATCCCATCGACTATTAGTAATGTGAGTGCCCGCCCAAAATAACTCCTACATCGTGGAAACGACACATTTAAAACACTTATAAAGATAATTAGTTGATTGGGGAAAGTTATGATTGTACTACAAGCCAATTCGTTATTGGAATAGAGAACATTCTTGACTACTGAAACTTGTTTATGTTACCCTCTGATATTCCAAATACTCTTACATTTTGTTCCATGATAACTGATCAAAATAAACAAGCAATGTTTACACTAAACCCCTTGGTCCATCATCAATACAACACTTAATGAATGAGGTAGACCGTCTTCTGTCGATTAGTAATTTTTACTCACTGTGGCCGACCATACACTCTCCCTATATCATTTGACGATAAACACCGGATAAACATTTGTTGGCCATTTAACAAGTTTACAGTTACAATACATTAATTATACTATATATTATATCCCTCCCAAGGACACCAATATCATCAAAAGCCTCAAACATCTATGAAATGTATCGTTTACCGTATCATACACATAACATGCTCTTCGATGTGTATTTTGAATTGAGAATTTTATGTACGCACAGCTCGTAGTCAGAGTGTAGACATAGCACGTCGTCATTTTCATGGAAAGCCATCGTGTCAATATTTCTAAAAACGCAATAAACACACCCAACTTTAAACCCTAATTCCAGAGTTCCCAAGAGTCAATTTTTGTGCATTTTATTTGGTGGTTGTTGAACACTTTCTTAGTATTTTAAAACAAAAAACTAGCTTATAGGAGGCGATGTCTTAGTCATTACACGGATCGGCAGCTCTACTGGGCCATGGCCTGCAACTCCCTTTCCCTCATTTCGTTTCCATTGCCCCTTCAGTAGGCATTGTTGTATTTTTAGTTTTTGACTATCATGAGAACGTAAAACTTTCTGAGACATTTAAACATACAGTATAAATTTACTTACATTTTACACAAAAACACAATAGGGCCTATGCATCTGTAAGTGTAAGCTTAATTGAAATTTGACATGTATTGTTTTTAACACACTTTGTTACATTATAACCAGTACCACACACACCCCGACCATGATTTGCTTGCTGGACACGTCACTTTTGCGTGGCAGACTTCTGTGTCTGGGCTGGTATAAAATTGTCTCACAGGGGCGGATTAAGGGGGTGGGGTGGGGGGGGGGGGCGTCCCCTTAATTTTGACACGGCGCCTATTTGACAGGGCGCAGGCGCCCCCTTTTTTGACTGGGCGAAAACGTGTAAAACGTGTACAAAACGTGTAAAAACGTGTACAAAACGTGTAAAAACGTTTAAAAAATCGTCAAGGGTTCCATTAGTTGTTTGACTGTGCGATTATTTTTGACCATGCGAACTTTTTGACACCCCACCCCACTTGCATGCAATTCATGAGGTAACTGCAAACAAACTTGGGGATACCGTTTACTATATATTTGTTGGTACGTCGGGGGGAATTGAGAAGAATCTGAGTCGGGAGAATTGGCGCCCCCCCCCCCCTATTGAGAAATCCTGGATCCGCCCCTGCACTTGATTGACCCATGCTTTGTTTTATTTGACAAGTATTTAGGGACTTAAAAATAGCTAATTAAGTGAATTAACAGTGGCTTAGATTTCATTTTCACATTGGAGGATGGAGTTGGTGAGGTTAAACAGTAAGGGACCATATCATTTTTACCAAGTTTGTTAAGAAATTCCATCCCCAATATAAAAAAGAAGTCGAAGCCACTGCTAATTACCCATGACCACTTTCTTTACCCATTTAAATGTCCCTCAAATTTAGCCTCAAAACTAGCTCATATAGAAACAAAGCTTGGGATTACTCACAGTGTGACGATCCATTTTTACTCTTCAAATTGAATCAAAATTAAGATTGATTAATTATTTGAAACACCATATAATACAACATCAGTTTAAAATTGAAAGGGACAAAGATTAGCAGACAAGAGATTAAGAGAATATATTAGATATTTGTCAAACAAGCTGTTTATAACACCCACATATGTTTGCACTTTGCCAAGTAAAATGTTTGCACCATTTACAATAATAAATCTCATATTCAAAAATGTTTTTAATTATTTTATTTCAGTTCTGAATGCTGAGTCAGACAAACAAATGCACGTGTTTGCTATTCCTATGAACTGGGATTGGGGATCCAGTCATCCACCTCGTGTTCTAATCACTACGTCTTCGTTGAACCCAGTCCTCACCACACTTAGCATTCCAGGTTTGGGGTTTGAGGTGGATACAACGATAACGAGATATAACAACGCTGACATTCCATTGCCCTATACTGCCCGTGTTACAGATGCCGGTTTGTTTGATGACAAGACCATTATTGTTATCTCCTCCTATGCAGTTAACATACATGCATTCGATAATGATTACTTTAATGGCGACGGTTACGTAATCTGTGAAATCTCTAATTTAGGCACGGAGCATTTCATCCCATCTTATCTTGTACTATTTCAGGATTATTCATCAGGATTTTTCACAATCACTGCACTTGATAGCGAGACATCTGTTGACTTCATAACAAAAGCTGGTAAAGCTCAAAGTATTAATCTTGAAAAATTCCAGACTTTTCGATTCAATGGAGATAACTGGGAGGACTTGACTGGGACATACATGAAATCTAACAAACACATATCTGTAACTAGTGGAGTGTTTACTAAGGTACCTGAAGGGGTAGGCTATCCCGATGGTTTACTCGTTAATGTTCTACCTGTTGACACATGGGGACAAAGATTTGTGTTGACTCCAATCTTGACAAAATCATGTGGTTACATATATCGTGTTATTTCCGGTAACCAGACCACGACACTGTCCATATCTAATATCGGGATCGTGGAACTTCAAGGAGGAGGACAGTATTATGAGGCGGATGTCGCGACGGAGATGATGGTTATGATTCAATCGAGCTATCCAGTACTGGTTGTCAAATACATGAAGGGGTATGATGCTTGTGATAGTCGCGGTGACCCTGCAATGATAGCTGTGTCCCCGTTATATTTGTACTATAACAACGTTACCTTCCCAGTCTTTGAAACAAAATATACAACACGTCCCCAATTCCATTCCATAAACGTCATTACAAACTGCAGTGATGTTGACTCCCTGGTATTCGATGATACGACCTCCATGTCAAATTGGGATAAGCTAACTACTGAAGACGAATCCATGTGTTGTGTCCGTGGTGAAGTAACACCAGGTGTTCATAGCGTTGTAAATACGAATCCGTTGGCGACGTTCACCGTCTCTGTCTACATGATGGGGGCAACCATTTCTTACGCTTACCAGGCTACCTATTCAGGCATTGATTCAGGTAAGTAAATCACTATGCAATATCATTTTTTGTCGTTATTTAAGGCGAAAAGTTACCTATTGTCTGTATTTCTGTATAACATACCCTTAATGCTAAACGAACTGTTGTCATGCTCGTTGCGGTTGTTTCAATAAGTAACCCATTCATGCAATGGACGAATCAGTAAGAAAAACCAATCATATGAAATATTATTATTTTAGTGTGTGTTCAAATTTTCCCCAAATATCTTTTTGAAACATTGGCTATAGCTATATATATTCAATGTGACTGTGACTGTGATTGCTATAACATTAACAAGCCTCTGGCACAATTTATTTTGTCATTTTTCAAATTTAAATGACACTGATATTCAAGTTGTTTTAAAGTGGCTCTATTGGCCGAGTCAAAAATGTAGATTTCCTTGAAAATTAAATAAGTTTTAGCCCTTGTTCTGACGATTGTGGAACTGAAAATTTTATTTCAATCAGACATTCGGTTTCCTAGATATGTTAATAGGTCCAGGGGTATAAAACATCTTTCTTTTATTTCTCCAATTCCAGTTGCCAGGTGATTTCCTAATAATGTTTCATTATGTATGCATAAAATATGCAAAGTAAAGTTTGTGGATAGAATAGATGAGCTATGATGATGTGACTTGGTACATGGGTAGTACACTTGAAGAGCTTCAAACGTACGCTGGCTTTTGGTCTAATTTCGATGTGCATAATTATTTAGGCCCTCTAATTAAAGTGTTTGAAACTCGTACCTCATAACTTTCTTGTAATATACGCCAGTCATGAAATACATTACTCAATTGTAGCTTGGAACCTCAGCTCAACAACGGGGAGATGTCTGTAAAAATTCACACTATATTAATTTGGCCATAAAATGTAAACAAGAAGAGTCTTTAAAAAGACAATCATCGATTAGACAGTTTGTTACACCCTTTACGGCGGAGGTAGAGGACGCAATACCTTTATGAGAAGATGAGAAGACACTAATTCCTTTAAATGGTTAAAGGTACATGTCTACTCTTAAAAATAGCGTAATAAATACAATTGGAGACAATTTTTTCTTCTTTCAACTTCTGAAATCTCATTTGCACTATTTTCATGAGAGTTGACCATATAGCATGCTGGCTGAAATAAAAGAAAGTTTGAAAATATGGAAGAAAAGAATGAAGTAAAAAGAGCCACTCCCAACATTTATATAGTAAAAGTTAACAATTTGCTGTCAGCCTTCTAACATGAGAAAAGAATAATCTGAATGGATTTGGATTATAATATGACACAAGTTGCAACATAAAAGGAGGCCACTTTGCGCTAAATATAATCATAAATACTGGAAACTTAAAAGATGGAAAATGTTTTGTCACAATCTTATTGAAAGACCTCGAGCTTTGGACAGCTGACCTCTTTTGCCTATTATATCGGAATACGGCGATCCAAAGTGTTTGTCTCGGAAATTGAAACAGCAGAAGTTGAGCCATTTAACCATTAGGCATCGGTAATTATTTGAACATGAAACATGAAGCCAAAAGCCTTGACTAATTTTATTCAAAAAAGTTAAACAATATTGATGAAAATAGTTGACTTTTCATAGCTAGTTGCATCATCATGATCATTCCTTGTGGAATTTATCTGACCGGTCGGTGTTATGTTTATCTTGAGAGAATCACTAGAGAGGCGCACAATCACAAGATTTGCATAATCGCCGCTATACCTGACAATTTTTACAAATTGTAAACTTGGAGGGAAATTTGTTTTTTATAAACAGTGACGAAACAGTATTTTATAAAAAAACCCAGCGGAAGTCAATTAATCCAGTGCCTTAATCCAGTGCCTTAAATCGCGGCCCGGACCCGGAAATAGCAACAGCTGTGATTGGATTGGTCTAAAACGAGTGTTTTACCCTACTGACACGACCTGCATGACCTGAGTGATAATCAAACGGTCCCCCCGAACGATGCCCGGGCGCTGATGAAGTCAGTAATATGATCGTTCCCGAGCGTTCCCACATCGAATTTCACCTAGAATATTCGTCATACGAACCTCTGCCGGCTTCGTCTAAATATATCGAAAATGCCCTCTGGAGAGTCGAGGGGACACCATTTATTTTCTACGCATGCGTCCGATCGCTTTGGATTTGTCCACCAAAATCGTGGACAAATTCCTATTAAGTATGTGCTGCAATGCAAGTGACACAACTTCTTGTAATGCGCTAATCAACCGTAGATCTGATCCCCGCGTTCCGGCCAGTTTGGGGTGGAAAAGCTCAATCAGGAAAAGTTCACGGAAAAGTCAGCCGCGTGTCATTCTTTGACGTTTTGTTTATTCTGATAGACAAAGTGGGTATATCCAGTGACATTTGTTTATCCCTTGGTATATGGTATTTTATTTTGAATCTGCACTGCGGGCCGGCACATCCAACACTGCGCGAATATCAGCGGCATAGCCAGCTTTAAACAGGGCCCTTGGGGGGGGGGGGGGGGGGGGGGTGGGTGGGGTGGACATATATAAGTCCGAGTTGTACTGACGAAAGGCATGATGAACAGTTAAAAAGAAAACTAGTAAAAGGTTGCCCACATTTTTGGCGAATATACACTTACACACACTACGCATAGATAGGAGTATCGTCGAAGCGAGAATGTCCCCTATAACCTTTTTTCCAGATCTTATGGCACTGAAATTAAAATCTTGGTTCATTATAGAGGGAATCAACTTTACTCATGCGTGCCCGTAACAAAAGGTTTTCGCTCCGATATTATTCCATTAGGCTACAAGGCCCGCTTAGCAGCGCTATAAATTGCTGCCCTAAAAACCTTCACCAAATTTAAATATTCGCCTTCCATCAAAGCTGGTTGCTATGTAATAATTCTTGTGTGCAATCAACCGGCTGCAACATAATGGAAACTCACCCATGTAGTTAGCAAGTAGTACCGCTCGTACACGCCCCGAATTTAAATATGATTGCCTGGTTGTACACGCGCACTGGGCAATCCTCTCGTAGTAATTGATAAAAATAGGTTTACCAGACCGAATTAATCAGACCCATCAACTTGAACGCCTGCAGAAAAGGGCATGCCGTATCATTCTGGGCGCTCAATATCAATCCTACACAGATGCTTTGGACCAGTTGGCACTCTTAAACTTAGAAGACAGGAGATCACAATTATCGCTTCAGTTTGCCCAGAAATGTTGTGACTCTGAAAGCTATTCCGACTGGTTCCCTAACAACAATAAGACCCATATGATGAATTTGAGACACACCAGCAAATATCAAGTTCCCAGATGCAATACCAAAAGATATCGGAATAGCCCCATCCCTTTCCTTACTAATCTCCTGAATCAGCAGCAGTAAATATACTTGCTAAGGGGGATTGGGGGGAGTGGGTGTAATCTGATTCTTGTGTAAGTTTGTGATTCATTCCCTGTGTCATTTATAATTGTCATTTATAATTGCTGTTTTTTAATTTTTTATATGTTACCCACAGTGCAATATTAGCTATATTTAGGCGTCATAGCATTTTTTTTATATGTTACCCACATTGCAATAGTAGCTATATTTAGGCGAATTAGTATGTACAACCTTTAATTATCTATGCATTTTTGATACCTTTTAATCTCTTTTAGCATTTTTAATTTTCAATTTTGTTGTCATCTTTGTATACATCTCTATGTGCAATTTGATGTTTTTATACCAATGTAATAACCGTGTAATTCAGCTTTTAGCTGCGATTTGGTGACAATAAACTATAACTATACTATAACTATATAATTAATAGCCCTCCTAAGCGGGCAATTTAATGTATGTCATGCGTTGTTCAGATCAAGACAATGTACGACCTTCAACAAGCCAACCCTTTGAAGACAAGCGTTACTCTGTCAGTAACAGAATGACGGGCTATACATTGGCGGGTTATTTTCGAACGAGTATCCATCAGCATGTGTGTTGCACAGAGTAAGATATCTGGGGTGTTAGTCTTTTTAAATTCTGAACCAACTTTAGCTCTCCAATGGCCGATACGTGGATTACCTCTAATCACCCTTCAGAGGTACAAGACTTGATCGCGTCTATCAATTGTTGTCTGATTCCCTTTTCCACATAGATTTCGACATGAATATTGCGTCTCCCAATTCGTTTATTAAAGCTAGCTAAATTTGCTACAAGAACTATCTTTCCTGAAACGTAGTTGTACCAAAGATTTTCTAGAAATTCATCGGTTGTACAGATTTCCAAAAGAGCAAATTGGTAAGCATGGTAAATGTAACATTAGTAACGGTCTCGTTTCTCATGTTGTACAATTGGCTATGTCCAGTTTTGGAAATGTGTTTGCTTCGTGTATACAACTGTATAAAACTTAAGCTAAAAGTGCCATCTCTGAATGTATATATAAACAAAGTGTGTGAAGGTGAAATTGTTGAGCACACTGGTAAAATGGTTTTACAAGTTTGGCTATCATTATCAAACTGAACTCAAGTTAAATCACTCATTTATCGAGCAATAATATATATATATATATATCTAATTGTGTTCGCATTTTAATTGTTTAGATATAAATCAAAAGATAAATGATAGATAAATAAATAGAAAAAAATATAAACGCATGGGCGGCCTTTATAATTTATGAAAATTGACATACAAATTATGTTACAATCCACCATCAAGTTTTAAAGAAAAAAAAAACAAAAAAAAACATGGAACACACGGGGATCGAACCCGCGATTGTCGATTGCAAACGATATGGCCAACGTATCAGGCCACAGAGATCGACGAGTGTGATTGTGATAGTTTTATTATTTAACCATTTATCTATTTATTTATAACGAACGGATTTTTATCGTGCCATTTTTGCCATTTTATACAATATTTATATGTTACTCTCGCACAAAATGTGTTTGTAATGTGATTATACTCCTTATTTTGGAAAGAACGGTAAAAACGTTGACATTTTCGAACACAAAAAATGGCTTCATTTATACGGTCCACAATGGGCTATTCCATTTATTAATGGTACACCCCCTATAGAAGGCAAACATTTTTTTATACAAAATATTGGGAAATCCCACTGCCAAATTTTGCTGCCTTCTATAGGGGTGTGACCAAAACTGCTTCAAAAATTGGGAATTCCAACTGCAAAAATGTTGCTGCCTTTTATACCCCTATAGAAGGCAGCCATATTTTTACAGAAAATATTGGGAAATCCCACTGCCATATTTTGCTGCCTTCTATAGGGGTGTGACCAAAACTGCTTCAAAAATTGGGAATTCCAACTGCAAAAATGTTGCTGCCTTCTATACCCCTATAGAAGGCAACCACATTTTTACAGAAAATATTGGGAAATCCCACTACCAAATTTTGCTGCCTTCTATACCCCCTATAGAAGGCAAACATATTTTTACAGAAAATATTGGGAATTCTCACTGCAAAATTTTGCTTTGCTGCCTTCTATACCCCCTATAGAAGGCAAACCTATTTTTACAGAAAATATTGGGAATTGGGAATTCCGAGTGCAAAATGTTGCTGCCTTCTATAGGGGGTGTGTCCCAGCTACACCTTTTTTCTTTTTTGGAATAATCAGGTTGCTTTTTGTTTTTAAAATTGGGAATTCCCATGCCTTCTATAGGTGTGTTTTGTTTTTTCGGGGGGGGGGGGGGGGTACAGAAAAGGTACATCAGTACACACAAAAGGTACATTCGTACACAAAACCGGTACCCCGCCCACTTCTCCCGTCTGCATATTCCTTTCACTTGCAAATATGAGCCATCAACAGGGGCAAAGCTCTCCACCCTCTCCTCTACATTTCCCCCTGTTTCTGTCTCCTTTTATTTTCATGCTCCACATCCAGGCCCGTAACCAGGGGGTGTTAAAGGGGGGGGGGGGGCGGTTGACGGGGTACTAACTTTAAGACAAAAACAGGGTGTAATTTGGTGAGAATGGTGTAAATTAATTAACCTCTCGCACTTTGCAAAAAGGGTTCAAATTGGGCAGTTGTGGAAATGTTTAAATGAAAACATCATAATATAACATTTTTGGAGAGAATGAACAAAATGGCCGCACAATCCCTGTCCCTCATCAGGTAGGTAGGTAGGCCTGAGTCAAAAAATAGGCAAAATCACCCCTTCAAATGACCATTGTTCTATTTTGCTGCTGCTCCCCCACCCTCCCCCCCCCCAAAAAAAACCCCACCCCAACAACAACAAACAAACGTAAATTAATTTGGTGCTGCCACTACACCCTGTCAGTAGTAGGCAGCACAAGTCATGCCGTACGAACCTCCACTCAAGCACATTTAGCAAATTTGTACTATTTGTAGACTAAATTCTAATTTATAAACAAATGGAGGGATATGGAAATGTGTTCTTGCCACTTTATATCATTTAGTTAAGTACTTGATGTTTTGATTCATCAACCAATTTAAAAATAAATGTCAGTAGGTTTAATACACGGGGGGGGGGGGGGGGGGGGGTTCTTCTACCAAAATCATACGTGGATGTGCCTCCCAGTAAAAAACTAATCCGCGCGAAGCGTGCAAAAATTGGAATTTATAACACTCAAATGGTTAAGTATGATGTTTTATACGTCCCCACATAATATTTATGGGGTTCGAGACCCATTACAATGTTGAAACCTGTAGACAAAATGCGCGCAAAGCGCAAAAATGTCAGTTTAAAAAAAAATAACGTCAAGAAAAACTTTCCTGAAGCCATCTATCTAATTGTTAAGCTTGAATAATGAAACATTGAAACTAATACGCGGGAAGCGCGCAAAACTTTTTTTGGGGCGAAGCCACCCTTATAGCATGAGATTGCAAAAACTTACACATTTTGGTCTTTCTAGACATAAGTGGGGGCCGCCATGTTTGTAGTCTTTGTAAATTACATGTACCTATGCAGTTTATTTCAACAGTACCCGCAGTCTGTGCTGGAGTCAAAGCTATATTTGTTTAGTTGATTAGAGATGTGCTACTCCCAACAGAGAGACATAATAGCTTATCTTGTTTGACTAGCTTAACTTGTTTGACCAAGGTCATAAATACCTAGATTGTTCTTCAGACTGTACCCCCTCCCCCTCAATGCACACAAATCAACTTTATTGGTTTCCTGTACTAATTTTAGACTGCGGTGTTTTGATTCTTTTTTTGGTTTGAATTATAGAAAATACATGCACACTTTTCCCTGGTATTTTGGTATGAAACAGATGCTTGGTTACAAAACATGCTTCTTTCTCTTGGATCGCCCCCATTCCATTTCAATGGAATTTTTATTAACACTATACGTACTGGAATGGAATTGGAATGGCGAAAAACTTGGACAGTTTACGAAACTTGCCACAGTTTGCTTACTTTTCAGTCGATTACTTTCATTTTTGGGAGGATAAACCAGATTAACAACGCCTTAAATACAAACAACAACAATTCCATGGTTCAATGCACGCATCAAGGTCAAATGGCCGTTTCAAATCGTGCCCAATTCTTTTAGATTCAATCCCCACCTATATACCATTCTTAAATTTATTTCCATAACTCAAGAAATGACATTTGTAAAAGAACACTTGATTTTCGGGCAAAATACCTTATTTGGGGGATAATTGAAAAAGGTACATAGGCTATTCTATCTTGAACTACCCATGGAATCTATTGGGTGTCTTGAAAATGGGGCCGGAAAATGGGGGGGGGGGGGGCAGAAAACGAGGGGGCAGGAACGGGGCTGCGTCCATGTTTTATATCCTGGAAAAACGGGCCGAAAAACAGGGCACTATCAATACTTTTTGTTATAGTTGCATGCGAGAACTGCAAAGATTGTGGCCCTGTTTTCCAGATTAAAAACGGGGCCCGATCAATTATTTTTATTACCCCCAGGGTAATAGGGCCACCATTTTTGGTCTCCGAGTTTACTGTGTGCAATTGGATTGGAAGTGATTGTAAGATTTGAAGAGTTATCATGCTTTTGTTAGTATTCTGTAACAGAATGAATATGTTGTAAAATGTGTGTTTTTCTTGGCAGAGTATAATACTACTTCAGATAATAAAACAAATCTGTACTGGTACAACTTCAGTACTCCCGTTGCAGAGATCAACTTATTTTCTAGCAAGGTCACATCATGGATATATTGCAATTGGTACTCTTAGTATAGTGTTAAATAAGGCCACCCAGAACCGTCAAATACCCTTGGTTTCATTTGCTGACAAATTTCACCCTCACTGTACATGCTATATAAACACACAACCCTGTCAACCAATCATAACAGCTGATTATAACTTTTCCAATTATCCCTACGCAGCCTTTTGACAATTTTGTAGTCATATACCATATCATGCAATGAACAATTTACTCACATCTGGGGGTCAACGGGTCAGTCAACGGGTCATGTGAGATTTTAGTTTCTAAATGAATCTTGGTGACAGTTTTATCATATTCCAATCCTGGCGTGGTTGTCAACTACGACATGTAGCCTGCTATGGGTGATAGGGTGTATACCAAATGCAATACAATGTATCACTTTCATCAGTGCAGTTGGTTTTTTAGAAGTTCATAAATTCATGAAATGTATGTATGTATTTATTCATATTAAGAATTAACTAATACATTGAATAATAAACATATTAATTAATCAATCATTACGTTTATTAATAAATACAATTGTTAATTAACTTTAATAAATAATAAATAAATAAATTTCTTTAATGAAATTAATTAATATTAATTAATAAATTAATCAATGAATAATCAATTATTGATCATTGATTATTGATACTTAATTAATCATTAATAAATCATAATAATTATCAATTACTTAATTAGTTGTTTTTGCCCCCGGTTGACGTTGATTTTGACTGTGATAGGTCTTAGTCTATTCTTAATTAGATACAATATATTCCTATTTGGGACCTTTGACTCAAATGTTCAGGGGGTTTGTTCATGTAAACAATCATGTACAGTATAACTATGGCCATGTATCTTTCTTCTCAAGGATCTATGCTATGACTGAAAGTGCATGTTATGACACAATTTTCTTTATGATACTCTTCATTTATCTCTGCTTGCATTCAAACTTAAAGTAAACCCCTCTAGTCTAGCCGAGGATTGTGTTTTTAACACTCTTCTTGTTACTAATAAGGCCAAAAAAAGATAGAGGAGGGGCGGGTGGGCTGTGTTTTTTTTAAAATTTTTGAATTTTCTTATACCAGCGGAAGCTCAAAGTTCAGCCAACAAGAAGTTGTAATCACTCTAAGAGTCGCACATATATGTTATAAACACTTAATTTAATATTCAATGCCATTTATGCTGTTTAAAAAAAATCTGGAAAAAATCTGAAGAAAAAAATGAGAAAAAAAATCGCAGCGGCCCTAAATCTGACGAGCCGGCGGTCGAGGACACATTTAATTTTTGTCTTGGCCTAAGAAGAAGTTCAGGTGAAGTTTTTGATTTCCACAAATTTACAAATAAATTTAAACATAAAAATGCATATTTTTGATACAAAAGTAGTGCAATATACTTTTGTCGACATGGTGAAACATTTCCTAAAAATATTTAGGAATAGGCCTATAATCATTGTCAAAAAAGATAAGGCGTCGGGTAACTAATTTGCATATTTGAGAATTGAATAATTGATATTTCAGTAGGTCTCGAAACTGATAAGTTTAAAAGATACGACTTAGCACAGGTAACCGTCATATTTAGTAATGCATATTTTTAAATAATTAAAATTAACTTGACCTAAGTCATTTTGGGGATTTTCACATCGCAGATTCAATTATTGCATTTTCAGGAACCTGGTGTACAAATATAAAGTAAAATACACCATTGATTTTCTATCAGTTGATAAACATGGGAGGAGTGTGATGATTAATGTGATTTTAGTCAATTTAAGAACATAGTTATTACATTTATGAGTTGACCAAGAAACTATTTTAAGCTCAAAATGGCATTTCGTGGCAGGTTTTGGACTACTTTGGGAGATTTTCAAATGACAATAGCATCAGAATGCATTCTTGCGCAGATTAAATCTTTTGCCAAGATCTTTAAAACGAAACGTGTCTTGTTGAATTCCCACTTGAATTTAATTTGCTATAGATGGGGTGAAATATGTGCCGTCATGCGGGCATTTGGTCGGCAGTTGGGGTAGGGGCGGGGGGGGGGGGGGGGGGGGGTACCGCGCCATTTTGTCCGGAAGCAATGGTCATGACGTCATATTTTGGTCGATTTTCTGAACTTTTTTATTGAATTTCCCGGGTGTGCGGGTCCATGATGCCCAGTTTACAGCATTTTGGTGCTGGGCGGAGTAGCATGTCTCTGATGGCTGGCAGAGCCGTTCCTTTGAAGGCGTTAACCGTGGGTGCTATGATGATGGGTGGTGATAAATTGTTCCAGATGCGATGGTTCTTGGGTAGAAAGAAACTTGAAGCCTCTGTTTTGGTTGATGGTATTTGATATTTGAGTGTGTGTGGTCATGGCGGGCAAAGTATGTAGCTGGATGACACTAGCCCTCCTCGTAGGGCCACTATCCAGGGAAATACTATACTAAGATAGAATATAGAAACACTGAGTCAGCCGTCCTCCAGCCGACGGGTTCGGTTCTCGGGTTGGTCGGTTCTCGGATGGGGAACAATTTGTCTAGGATTATAGATTGAGTAGTCCTAAAGGTAGGACTAGGATGACACATGGTGGAAATTGTATGTTGGCTAAATTGTAGTGGATTTTGTAGAACATGACATTTGGTTCAGAAGCCGGCGTACATGGAGTGGGTTCCATCCCAGGGTGGTAATGAGGGATGACACAGATGTTAGTCCTCCTGTAGTCAGCACAGACAAACCTCGCTGCTCCACGCTGGGTTCCAGACTCTGAAGCGTATTCTAGCCGTGGCCGAACTAGGGATTCGTAAGCTCTGATCTTTACTTTTTGGAGCAGGGAGCTAGAGTCCTGCGGACTAGGCCCAGAGTCGGTTTGCCTTTTTAATGGTGGTTTGGCAATGGCTGTTCCAACGGAGATCATCTGTGATAGTAACACCAAGATAATCATGCTCTGTGACTCTCGAAAGTGGCTCACCAAAGAAAGAATATGTGAACACATTGGGCTGACGCTGCGGGTGATACTGAGTGATGCGCATTTCTTGATGTTAATTCCATCAGCCATGTGTCTGCCCATCGAGCTAGTGCTTGAAGATCCTGTTGTAGAACTTGATGGTCTTCTGGTGAGTGGATCTCACGGTACACTATGCTGTCATCCGCAAAGAGCCTGATGTTGGATTGGATGCTTTCCTGGATGTCATTTATGTAGAGTAGGAATAAGGCTGGTCCAAGCACAGACCCTTGTGGGACGCCAGATGTGACAGGAGCATCATCTGTATGCGTGCCCACACGCACAGCGCTGCTGGCGTTGACCAAATGACGCCATTTGTGTTCGAATATTAAAATTTACCGTTCTCTCCAAAATAAGGAGTATAATCACATTACAAACACATTTTGTGCGAGAGAAACACACACATTTGGCAAAAATGGCACAATAAAATCCGTTCGTTATAAATAAATGGATATGGATATATAAATAATAAAACTATCACAATTATATACTCATGGATCTCTGTGGCGTGCATAGGTTGGCCATGTCGTTGGCAATCAGCAATCATGGGTTCGATTTTCGAATATTCCTTGTTATCCTTTTATTTTTCTATTTTTTAACTTGATGGTGGATTAATGTAACATCATTGTTATGTCAATTGTTATCAATTATAAAGGCCGCCCATGCGTTTATAGTTTTCTTTTTATTCATTTATCTATCATAAATTTATCTCTTGATTTATTTAACTTTGTATCTAAACAATTAAAATGCGTAAACAATATATTATTGTTCGATAAATAAGTGATTTAACTTGAGTTCAGTTTGATTAATGATAGCAAGACTTGTTGTAAAACCATTTTACCAGTGTGCCAACAATTTCTCCTTTGCACACTTTATTTATACATTCAGAGATGTCAATTCATTCAATTTTAGCTTGTTATAGCTAGGCTAATAATATACAATTATAAGCAAGTTGCACCGGGTTTGCGGGTTAGATCAGGGGTTTTAGCTCTAAATTGGTGAAACAGGGAATCGTGTAAAATGATACATTCAAGAAAAAGCTAGAGATGTTGGGCCTAATGTGGAGGAAATAACCTACAAATGCCAAATTATGAAACATTTTGGTACATTTACAGCACTTTTTACCTTTTCTACATGTTGGTGTTACATTTAGACTTATGATGGGGTCAATCTTAATTCAAACACTGCCGTGTATGGCCAAAATGCAAAATAGTATTTGGTGGTGTGCACTCAACAAGTCGGTGTGGCTCATAATATTGTACGTTACTCTAAATTTCCCTCTGTTTTGGAATACTTTCGTCGTATTTTTGGTCGTTCATCTTGATTCATATGAATATAATAAATGAATAACATTGATCAAACATTTAATAAAAGATTTTCACGTACGTTTAATAATATACACGGATCATTGCATAGGCAAAAAACCCACCAACATGTAAAATCATGGTACAATTTATTCGCGCATGCAGAAATTTGACGACTTATTATGAACTAAATGGTCCATGGAAATAGCCCCAAATACATAGCCTGAAATTCAGACTTTATTACTTCTATATAGAGTAAAGATAAAATGACACCAAAAAGGATAAATATGCATAAATCGTGGTTATTGAAAATACGTATTATTTGTTCATATTTAAAAAATTAACAGTTTAGCAGCTATCGATCTCTTTTACTTTTTACTGTACATACATTTTTGACAATCGAAACGAACTAGAAATTTTCAAACTATTGCAAATATCATTTCGGGGTTCAGTAATACTTTACTTGCATTATGTAT